>PVJS01006472.1:0-59683 GCA_004027185.1 Glis glis | reverse complement strand
CCCCTCAAAATATATTGAAGCCTGAATCTCTACCTTCTCAGAATGTGACTGTTCAGAGTCAGTGACTTTAAAGAGGCAATCAGGTTAAAATACAGCCATCAGTGTGGGTCCTAATCCAATCTCACTGGTGTCCATATAAGAAGAAATTTGGAGAGAGAACAGGAGAGAGCAAGCAGATAGGCACAGGCACCGAGATGACCATGCCGACACCCAGTGAGCAGGCTGCCTGCAAGCCAAAGAGACGGGCCTCAGAAGAAACCAAACCTGCCTTACCTTGATCCTTGACTTTGGCCTCCAGACCTATGAGAAAGTTTCTGTTGTTTAGGCCGTCCGGTCTGGGGCATTTTGTTATGACAGCCCTAGCAGATTAATTATAGATGAGAACAGATACTATCAAATGATTTAAAATTATGAAGGGTCTAGAAAAGGGTGTGATCATTTCAGGATACCTCTAGGTCAAGGTTTGTCTATTTATTTATTTATTGTGGTACTGGGGATTGAACCCAGGGGTGTTCTACCTCTGAGCTACACCCCCAGTCCTATTTTGTCTTTTTATTTTGAAATGGAGTCTAAGTTGCTGAGGGCCTTGCTAAATTGAAGTTGGCCTCGAACCTGCAATCCTCCTGTCTCAAACTCCCAAGTCCTGGGATTACAGGTATGTGCCACCACACCCGGCTAGGTCAAGGTTTCTTAAAGCAAAGTCTATATGCTACCTACATCAGAATCACCTATGATTATAATTTTTAAAAGCAAGTTCTCAGGTTCATTGGATTCTAGAGTGTTAAAATGTTCTATATGAGGCCTAAGAATCCAGGTTTTGGGGGGCAGACATTCCAAATGATGTTTTTGCACATTAAAGTTTGAGACCCATGACTTGATGTCCTGCTCATCCTTTGACCCTTTTTGGGGCTTGGCTGGCAGGTATACTAATTCCTTCTCATCAAGTGCCGGTGTATCTGGTGCTCTGGCAGATGTTCAGCCATCCAGGAGCCAGGTGTTAATCGCATTGTAGGTTATCTCTCTTTAGGTGTCAGCCAGTGTTTACCCAGCATGTGGGAAAGCTGAATGGGATGGAACACATGGAATCCTCAGGGGAATTGATCTTGATTCTGCCAAGAATTATGTGCCTCACCTATCTTACTTAAGAATACAATGGCACATTTTGAACAGTAATCTAAAATACATATAGTATGTCGCTCATGAGCTTTATTTAAAGATCCTATTATTTTGGCACCTGAATTAACGGAGGGAATATAAGTTAACAGAATGAGCATATGTGACTTTTTCATTGTTCTTCATTAGTTGAGCTTATTCTGACAGTTCCTAGACATGACCTGGGCCTTTTTATGCCCCATCAAATTAAAATGTAATAGTGAAATAGATTAAATAACATTTAAATAAAAATAAACTAATAATAAATGGAAAGGAATCGAATAAGTTTTTTTCAGACAGATTGTGCTTTCATTTATTTCCTCATCACAAGGGGAATGGGAATAGAAAATATCCTTTCACATAGCATGAGATGAATTTTCTTTTTCTTCATCTGTGGACCAAAGTGGTGGGAGAGAGTTGAGAGTTCAAAGCAACACAGTGACAAACACTTTCAAAGTAGGTAGAATAGGTGGTACTCATTCAAATGCGGTGGTTCCTAGGGACATGTAAAAACCACCCTATTTACAAATGTAATTAAGCGCCAGGCCTGACGGTGCATGCCTATCGTCCTAGTAATTTCAGTTACTTGGGAGGCTGAGGCAGGAGGATAAAAAGTTCAAGACCAGCCTGGGTAATTTAGTGAGACCCTGTCTAAAAAGGGCTGGGGATGTAGCTCAGTGGTAGAGTGCCCCTGGGTTCAATCCCTAGGACCGCTATAACATGAGATTAAAAAAAAAAACCCAAAATACAAATATGATTAAGGGACATAGGGTTTTATAAATCAGGGTTTTAAAAACTGAAACTTAAGTTGGGCATGGTGGTGCACGCTTGTAATCCCAGTACTTGGGAGGCTGAGACAGGAGGCCTCAGCAACTTAATGAGGCCCTCCACAACTTAGTGAGACCCTGCTTCAAAATAAACACTAAAATAGGGCTTGGGGTGTAGCTCAGACGTAGAATGCCCCTGGGTTCAATCCCCAGTGTCACAAAAAACTGAAATTTAGGCAGGTCATTTGAGAGTGTTCAAGTGGCAGGCCATTAGGCCGTTGTCCTATTTTCCGTCTGGTGGTCCAGCCTTTCAACTAGAATGAACTACAGCATCCCAGGAGTGACCAGACGGTCTAGGAGTTCCTATGGCCACCCTTTTTGGGGCACTGATTCGATACCAGGCCCTTAGCTAAGTGTTTTCCCCTTCTCGACTAACCAAACTTCAGTCTCTGTGTAGATCACTGGATTGCCACTGGATTCCTTTTGGGGGAAGGGAGATTGGAATTGTCATTAATGTTCTGGGTACTTTCCAGAAACAAGAACTCTGGCACTTAAAAGAATTGATTTAAAACCCTAGACCTTAAAACTCGGGGGGAGGTTCAGAAGAAAAGCCGGGAGCACAACTGGGTTTCATGAGCAATGGCAAACAGGACGTTCAGTCTAAAAGGAGATAGCTTCCCCGTCTGAGCAGAGGCGCCCTGACAATGGGAAGCGGCCGCTGGGGCCGGAAGGGCTCCGGTGTGGACGGAGGGGCTGCGGTGTGGACGGAGGGGCTGCGGTGTGGACGGAGGGGCTGCGGTGTGGACAGAGGGGCTGCGGTGCGCGGCGAGGGCGGTGCTCTCCCCAGGCTTCGGGGGCCTGCAGCTGGCTCGGCTCGCTCGGCTCCCGGGGTCCGGCCTAGCGGCGCGGGGTGCGGCGGCCGCGCCTCCGTTAGGGGGCGCTCGCGGGCGGCTCCTCCCGCTTCCTCCCCCGCCCCTCCCGCCAGCCCGGGAACGCCGCGGGCCCCGGGGACCGGGTCTCCGCGCCGCCTGGGACCGGGCGCGGGCCGCGCCGCCGCCGCCGCCTCGTTCCGCCCGCCCCGCCGCCGGCCATGCATTCTTCCGGCCGCCCCGCCGCCCGCCGCCCGGGCCGAGCCCCGGCGCGCCCGAGGTAACCTGGCTGGAGGGCGCAGGCCCGGGCGGCGGCCTGGGCGGGACTGTCGCCGTCGCGTGGCCCGGGGCGGCGGCGGCCGGGACGAGGCGCGTAGGCCCGGGAGGAGGCGGGGGCGCGGGCCATCGCCCGCCTCCCCGGCCCGCCCCGGTGACAGGTCCGGCCTCTGAGCCCCGCGTCGCTCTGTCCGCAGGCTGCCGCGAGGGGAGTAGGGCGCCCGCCGCCGCGTCCATGACCGCGACCTCCGGGCAGGGGACCGCCGCCGCCCCGCGCCCGCGCCCCGCGCCCCGCGCCCGCCGAGGTACGGCTCCCGCCCGCCCGCCCGCCCGCCCGCGCCGCGGCCCTTCCATCAGCCCGGCTGCGCCGTCCCCGGTCCCCGGGGCGCGGGCTCTTTCTCTTCATCCTCGCCCCCGGCCTTCGCGCCCTCGCCTGCTCTGCGCTTCCTCGTCCTCGCCTTCCTAGTCCCTCTGTCTTCCTTTCACCTTTAATGCTCTCTTTTTCTCTAAGAAAAGGGGGGGGGCAGAACCCCCATGGCTGCAAATGGGGGTTCTGAGCGTAACTCTTTGCTGATGCGAGACCTTTTAGAGGAATGAATCAAGGTGCAGGAATGGTGGTGAGCACGCCGCGCGTCTCCGTATCGCGGAAATCTGATCGCGAGGTCCCTGTTTCAGTCGTTTTCACTCTGGTGGCTGGTGTCGTCAGTTTGGAGATCCTGAGGGTGTCTGAAGCAAGTGGGTCTATTTTTTTTTTTTTCTTCCTTTAAGTCCCCATGAACGACCGCAGTGAGACGCGGTGCGGGGACCGCCACCAATTACTGAGCGGGAATTGTATTATCATTTGCTAAATATATGATGACATATCCCGGGCCTCGGTGAACAGCTCCCTTGACCTTGTGCGGTTCCTCCCCGGCTCTCTGTCCCCCTCTGGAATTTGCACGAGAGATCACTGAGGTACTACACCCGGAAAGCTTAGACCCTCGTTTTTATTTTTGTTCTGGAGGCGAATTCTGTGCTGGTGACTTAGATGTGTTTAATCCATGTTCCCTTTTACATGAATTTTCCTTTCACCCCAGAAAAACAGGACGGACTCCAATGTGAGAATGGCTGTGACTTTGGAAGAAGCTCCGCGGCTGGGCTGGATATTGGTGAAAGGTCTGCTAAGATTTATCTTCATGGTCACCAACAACCTGGCTGCTATTCCATCCTACATCTGCTATTTAATTATACTGCAGCCCCTTCGAGTGCTGGACAGTAAGCTGTTCTGGTATATCGAAGGAACGATGTATAAATGGCTTTTAGGAATGGTGGCTTCCTGGGGATGGTATGCTGGATATACAGGTAAGGGCGAGAACACTTTTGTTTAATGCCTATGCTAACATTTGTAATGTTAGGCTTAAGTCAGGAGCCATGATTGAATATATACTGTGCTTTGGGTTGAAGATGCTTTTATGCTTTTTCACTAGTTAAAAATAAATAGAACACAGTCCTGTTGGGTTTCTTTTCAGAATCTCCATGAGGAAGCATGATGTTTTCAGAAGTATAATTTCATAATTAAATATTGATAAATTCCTTAAATAATGTTTTTACTGTGATTGACATTTATTAAAACTGGTCTGCAAAGGCTCTCATAGAGGAATAGGAGTGCGTTAATGTAGTGCATTGAAGGCTTATATAGCTATTTAGTCTATAAACACTGGGAATTTAGAAAGCGACAGAGCCATATTTGTGCTAAGATAGCTTAATAAGTTTTTTCATTTAATGTGATATTGTACTGTGTTAACAGTATTATAAGCCAACCCCAAAACAATGGCTCTTTATGTATGCTTGTTTTGTTTTCTAGAATCTATAATATTTTATCTCATAAGTCAGAGTATTAAATTAAAAAATTAAGTTATCTATATTAAGCTAATTTATCTCCTGAGTGTCTTTAAGTAGATTTCTATTTCTGCTTTTAAATTGCACTTTTGGGAGCAAGAGTAACACTATTCTGAAGTGGACTTTTGTAGAACTAAGTGAGAAGTAGTGTTTATTTTCTGTTTATAAACCTTATGTACTTTGAAAATTTACACTTCTGCTGTGAAAACACGGCACTTTATTTTATTTGTTCGATTTTTTTTTCTCTAAGAATTAGGATAATGAACAAAACATTGAGGTAGAGCATTTGTCAGATGAGGTTTTTATCACGAAAATATTTAACTGGCAGGCAGGTTCCTTTGCGATCATGCCGCAGATGCTGGGGTCAGTAGCCTGCAGTTCATAGCTTGGAAGAGTAAGAAGGAATAGTACTCTCAGGGTCAAGCAGCACAGTAGTTCTCCATTTTAAATTCTGTGTCCCTCTTTTCTGCCCAGACTGCATCTGCAGATTTTATACATACACCAGAAAAAGACTGATGGTTCACAGCTTTAATGGAGCTTGGCAGACTCCATCTATGTCAGAATGTTCTCAGTTGCTTCAGATGAAGCCTTTTATCCTTCCAGCAATGCCATGTATTATTCTGCAAGTGCTGAAGCTCCTAGGATAGTGTATGCATTGCTTCCTTCCTTCTATCTTGTTGAGGTTCCAGTGTAGGTGAGCTTTTAGCCCTTTTTTAGGATCTGGTGGTAGCAGTAGCAGTGGTAGAGAAAAATATGAAGTTCTAGTCTGTGATGCTGAATTCTTATCTGAGTTGCATTGCTGGCTTTGAATGACTTTGCTTAATCGAGTTTGAGTTTTCCCAAATATGTTATGTGATAGTAGTGGCTTTATTCTTTGTACGGTATACTTAAGTTTGCTTGTTTTACATGAGCTCATAGTCTTTTTAGAAACAGGTTCTAGAGGTTTATTCTACTTAAACACAATGACATTACTGAACTGTTTGTGCTTATGTGTCATAAGACATCATGGCAGGCATCATATTTTGTCATTGACTTTCAGATTATTAGGAGGGTAGCCCTACTGCTTGAAGTTAGGTACCCTGTGACCACAGCACAGCTGCAGTGTATTTTTAAGCATATTTTCTTGGAGTATCTCTTCCTTGCTGACTATAGAACTGTGTGGTTTCTCTTGCCACCTGCGTGGAAAGTGGTCTTGGCATGATTGCATATTTTAGTCTCTTTGGAAGGATGTGTTCTTTGGGTTACAGCATTTTGACAATTTGGTTAGTTTCTTGTTTAAACATAGATAGAATATTTATGTGTGTATATTTTAAATGGTTTTCCCATAGGTAGAATACTTGGTTTCAGAGAGTCTACTATAATAGAGCAAGTCCAGAGGTCAAATGAACATAGGGATGGATTTTGTTGAAAGCTACAACTGGGTTCAAAGAAGAAAACCTACAGAAAAGTTAATGAGCAGGTGTACCCACACAAGAATCTCGGCGGTTATATCAGCCTTTCTCTGGATTGTGTATTTCATTTCTTTCCTGTGTATCAGGAGGATGGTGGGAGCCGGGTGTGGTGGTGCACACTTGTAATCCTAGTACTTGGGAGGCTAAGACAGGAGGATCGCAGGTTAGGGACCAGCCTCAGCCACTTAGTGAGGCCCTCCACAACTTAGACCCTGTTTCAAAATTAAAAAAAAAATGGGGCTGGGGGTGTAGCTCAGAGGTAGAATGCCCCTGGGTTTAATCCCCAGTACCACACACACAAAAAGGGGGGGCATGTTAATTTTTTTTCCTTTCCCTATGTCTAAGTTTCACAGATGGAAAATCGAACACTGCCAAAGGAATTCTGCTCAGCAGATCTAGTATTTTCGTGTTTTAGAATAAAAATTGCCAAAACTTTGTTGAGAAATAACTTATAAGAAAGCCTTAAATATTAACTAGGAAGCGGAAAATTGAATATTGGCACTGAATATCAATTTTTCAAATTGTGACATTTGTGTAAGACAAGACAATTACTCAGTTCTGCTGCTGAGGACTTTCGGTGATTATCTAACTTACACTACCCCATATGGTAGCCACTAGCCTCCTGTAATTATTTAAATTTAAATGAATTAAAATAATATAAAATAGAAGTTCAGTTCAGTCAAACCAACCACATTTCAAATGCTCAGTACCAGGTGGCTAGGTGGCCACTGTGTTGGACGGGGTTAATATTGAACACTTCCATTATCACAGAAAGTTCTGCTAGACAGAGCTAATAAACAGTAATTGTGCCTTTCTCCCTTTTCTTAGGAAAATTGCCTTTTATCTTTATTTTCTTGGGTTATCTCTTCCTTGCTGACTATACAACTGTGTCAGTTTTTTTTTTTGCGTGGTGGCTCGTGCCTGTAATCCCAGTACTTGGGAGGCTGAGACAGGAGGATAGCAGGTTTGAGGTCAGCCTCAGCAACTTAGTGAGACCCTGTTTCAAAATAAAAACATAAAATAGGGCTTGGGGGTATGGCTCAGAGGTATTACGCCCCTGGGTTCCATCCTCAGTACCACAAAAACAAATAATAAAATAATAATAAAATAAAATAAAGAAAATAAAAGTAGCTAGGTTTCTTGGATGAGGAATGGTGCAGCCAGTGAGTTTGGGGACTCATTCTCAGAGCTGTAGGACGACCTGTGGACACAGGATGGAAAAGGGATTTTCTGATCTTTGTGCCCATTTCTTACTTTGTCTTGTTAGGGGAACACATTTCTTGAAAGAACTCTGAAGACAAGGGGGTTTGTCCATCCCTAGCTTGCTCCTACACTAGGTAGCGTGATAGCATTTCTTTAGTGGGAGGTGCTGTACAGACATCTCATGTTGAGGAAAAGTTTTATACTGCCTTTGTCCTCATATCTTAAGGGCAAACCAAAAGAGATACTAGTTTAACTAATGATCCACTTCTACATGCTTTATTTGGATGTAGGGTAAATCAATATACCCATGTCCCAAATTTAAGTGAAGACTGGTAAATTCCAGAGAGATTTAGTACAAAACAGAATGCGTTTATTTAAAATAGTTTATTTTTATTTTCACTTATTTTAATGAAGCCATTGCCATCCATACACATTTACTTACAGCCTCTGTCCGTGAAATAGTTTAAAGATATTCATTGCAAGTAGGAGCTCTAGAATTTCTCTATAGGCTTGAGAGTCTTACGGGCCAGAGTCTGGCTGTAGGGAGTTGAGGTGCCAGCGAGCTTGCCGCCTTGCTGCTCTGGCTTAGCAAATGCTGTTTTCCTTAGATTGGGTATTTACTTGGGGTGGCTTTAGAGAAAGCTGATGCAGATTAGGCTGAGGTTCTGCCCACTCTCCAGCTGCCACAGCTCTATGTTCATCTTTGTGGGTTATTTGACTATTTTGTAGTGTTCTTTTTTTTTTTTCAGTTGGGATACAGATTTGTTGTACAAGAAAAATTAAGGGAGGAGGAAAGCCAACCAAGTGCTGTGTGCATGTATGTCACTGTCACTATGAACTACATTATGATGTGAGACTATATTGCACCAATAAAAGTATAAAAAAAGAAAAATTAATTTTTAGGAATTATATCTGACCTTGAAATTCAGGAGGATGTTTAAAAAATATATCTTCCAGAGGAGTATTTTTCAACCTTTGAGTCATAAAATCAATTTAGTGTGTCAGGATGAACATTTTTAAAAAGTGAAATTGAAAAGAATTAAATAGAAAGGATCAGAGACGTATGTGTCTGTACTGAGTGGTGCTACAGAATATATTTTTTGCTATGAATGCAGTCAGCATTTGCAAGGCATTGTTCTAGTGGAAAGAACACTGCAACTTAGAGAACTCAGAGAGTTGGTGATATTGATCTAGCTTTAACTATACATCTGTACCAACTAGTGACGGTGATACGCTTACCTGCTGTGTGCCCACTGGATCTTCTTTAGAACCCTAGAGCTTATTTTGTTACCTGATGCTCACAGAATGATCAATAAGCAACTCTTTCTTGTTTTTGTTTGCTTGTTTTTGTTTGACAGTGCTGGGGATCAAACCCAAGGCCTCTAGGCAAGGGCTCTATCACTGAGCTACATCTCCATTCTAAGTATCTCTTTCTTGAATGATCCCTTCTTTTTTCCCTGATCCCAGCTGAGATTCTTTAGCTGCCTACCTTTCTGAAAGGTCAGCTGGGTGTGGTGGCACATGCCTGTAATCCCAGTCCTTGGGAGGCTGAGACAGGAGGATTACAGGTTTGAGACTAGCCTTGGCAATTTAGTGAGACTCTCAGCCAACCTAGTGAGTCCCTGTTTCAAAATAAAAAGCCCTGGGGGTAGAGCTCAGAGGTAGAATGCCCCTGGGTTCAATCCCCAGTACCACAAAGGAAAAAAAAAAAAAAAGAAGAAGAAAGAAAGGTCAGATATTAAGGTCATTGCAACCCATAAAATATGAACCCTGAACCAGATCATATAAAATACACATTTGTGAATTTAACACATCTTTTATTATGTGTGGGAACAGAAGCTCTGGAAGTGCTGAGATGCAAAAGATATGATTACTGACTTGGAGGAACTCACAACAAAAATATGATGAATGAAGTTCTGATAGAGGTATACCCTGGGATGAAAGAGGAGGGGCTTCTGATCTGTCAGTAGTAGGTGGTCCCCAGGGGAAACAGAGAATTTAGGAAAGACTTCAAATTCCTTTTTACCCTACCCATTAGGGAAATGTCACTCTGTAGGTGTCTTGTATAACTCCATCACCAGTAATTATAATATATTTAAAAGGCTTGAATAATGTATCAGCTTGAAATTTATACCTTTGTGGCAATAATATTAGCTGGCATTTATTAAAATATAAGCCAAGTAGTGTTCTAAGTGCTTCACATTAATGAATTCATCATTTTACTTCATCATTTTGCTATTTAGTCATTTAATGCTTACAACAATTTTATCAGTTTGTACCCCTTCTCCTTTTGTTATTGATGTTGAAATTGAAACAGGGTTCACAGTTACTTCCTCTTAAGCATTAACTGAATTGATGTTGCCAGCCTTTATTTTTTTTATTTAAAGAACCAATATTGATCTTTAGATAATGTTCCTAGAGTGTTTCTTAATTTTTACTATCCCATATGCCCTTTTGTTTTGGAGGCATGAAGTCTTTCTAAGCTACAGCTCTAATATCTGAAAGTAGTACCGCAACTGTTTATTTCTGCAAGAGATTAAAAATTGTTCCTTCAATGGAAATATTTGTAATACACTGGAAATTTCATAAAATCCTTTCTTTTCTTTTTTTCTTTCTTCTCTTTTTTTTTGGGAGGGCTGGAAATTGAACCCCGGAACATTCTACCTCTGAGCTACACCCCCAGCCCTATTTCATTTTTTTTATTTTAAAACAGGGCTTCACTAAGTTGTGGAGGGCCTCGCTAAATTGCTGAGGCTGGCCTTGAATCTGCTATCCTCCTGTGTCAGCCTCCAAGTACTGGGATTACAAGTGTGTGCTGCCACGCCCGGCTTATATTTTTATATTTCTAAATTTTAGGTCTTTCACTGTATAGTTACTTTTCTTTTGTGTGTGTGTGGTTGTTCAGATATTTTTTGTATTTTTTCTTATTTAGTTACTTTATATATATTCTTAGTTCTCTCTTGATTGTAACTCTTCTATGAACAAAGGTAAAATTCTTTTTAAATTCTTCTTTCTTCCCCTTTCTCTTTTCCATTACCCCATTCTAGTTAATAGTATTTATTCACAGTACTATATACATTTGTACTATTATGTTTGCTTATACTTCTGCTACTTGATTTGTGAGCTTTGAGGCTATCCATGGGCTCCTAGCCATCAAGGTAACCAGTAAGCTTTTATACTTTCTTCTAGCTCTCTGCCTTCTCCCAACTTATGTTACAGTTATTTATACAATTTTTGGCCCATTTATCACACTTACCTGTTTCTGTCTTAATTCTTCAGTTAAACATATGTAATGCTCACCAAGTATTTTTGTGGAGTTTTTCCCAGCTGTCTTTAGGTTGGCTAAAGTTCATCTTTGTACAGATTGAACCTCCCTAATCTAAAAAATAAAAAATCTGAAATGCTTCAGAATCTAGAACTTTTTGAGCATGGACATGAAGGCCACAAGTAGAAAATTCCACACCTGACCTCATGTGGATGGGTTACAGTCAAAATGTAGGTACACTAAAATATTGCATAAAATTACCTATAGGCTGTGTGATTTATAATTGACTTTTGTGTTTACTCTTGGGTCCCCATCCCCAAGAAATCTCATTGTATATGTGCAAATACTTCAAAATCCAAATAATGAGAAACCCAAACACTTGTGGTCCCAAGCATTTTGGATAAGGAATTCTAAACCTGTAGTTTCTCAATCAGGGATTATGGGACAATTTTTTTGTGTGTGTGTGGCACTGGGGTTTGAACCCAGGGGCATTCTACCTCTGAGCTACACCTCCAGCCCCATTTTTTAATTTTTTATTTGGAAACAGGGTCTCACTAGGTTGTTGAGAGCTTTGCTAAGTTGTTGAGGCTGGCCGTGAACCCACCATCCTCCTGTCTCAGCCTCCCAAATACTGGGATTACAGGTATGCACCACCATGCCTTGCTACAGATATTTTCTTGTAACATATTCAGAACTTTTCTTTTGTTGTTGTTGCTTTACATTTGAAGGACCACTTAGCAGTTTATAAAATTCTCGGCTCACACCATCTTTCCTATAGTATCGTAAGATATTGTACATATGTCTTGGGGCATTAAATGTTGCTATGGGGATGTGTGAAGCCAGATTGAATTTTTCCTATTATTAATGATGTGATCTTTTTAGCCTATATAACCAAAGGAGTCCCTCTTTATCTGTAATATTTAGTAACTTTACTAGCGTAAGTTGATGTTGGCTGTTTAGCTCAAATTTTCCTGGCACATGTACTCTTTTAGTGTGTAGATTCAAATCTATTTTTATTTCAGGACAATTTAATTATATCTTTAAATATTTATTGTGTTTCATTGTTTGGTTTTCTTTTTTGGCGACCCTAGTTATATGTATGTTGAATTTCCCTTTGTATATCTTTTATATCAGTTATTTTCTCTTTAATCCTTTTAAACACTTTTTCATGTTTCGTTCATTTCTTTTTTGTGTGTGTGGTAGTGGGGATTGAACCCAGAGGCATTCTACCTTTGAGCTGCGCCCCCAGGCTGATTTTATTTTTTATTTGGAAACAGGGTCTCACTAGGTTGCTGAGAGCCTCACTAAATTGCTGAGCCTGGCTTCAAACCTGCGATCCTCCTATCTCAGCCTCCCAAGTACTGGGATTATAGGTGTGTGCACCATGCCCGGCTGTTTCGTTCATTTCTATATTTAATGTGTCTCATATTTAATGTTTTCTGCAATGTCTCTTGTTTGTTCTGTTTCAGTTTCTTCTTCATTTCTGTGATGATTTTGTTTATTCTTCTATATCTTTGTTGAGTTCTTCCATCTCATGCTTCTCCTACTCCAGTTATTAGACATTTTTTCCTTGAGTTCTTTCTGTTTTGTGGTCTTGCTTATACTGGTGGTGGTTTCATCAATTTTCTTAAATTCATACAAGAGTATTTAGTTATACTTTTTACCTTCTCCATTATGGGTGTTCTTTGGTAGTTGTACACTTGCTGCTCATTTCTATCATTTTTCTTACAGCATCTCTCAGTGCCATGCCAGTTACTTTTAATTCCTTGTAACTTAATGAATTGGATTTTCCTGTGTTGTTATTTGTAGGAGGTTTGGATGTGGCCAAGGTAGATTTTCAGATTTCTGCCTTAGAAGATGGTCTTTTTCACAAAAGGCACCTGAATGTGTTTCTGTGTTGCCATAAGTCTTCTTCCTCTCCAAGTCAGAGTTCTGGAGATGCGCACGCGCACGTGTATTTGTCTGTGTATGTGTGTGTGTGTGTGTGTGTGTGTGTGTGTGTGTGTGTTTCTCTCTCGCTGGGGATTGAACCCAGGAGTGTTTTACCTTGAGCTACATACCCAGCCATATTTATTTTTTTATTTATTTTTATTTTGAAACAGAGTCTCACCAGGTTGCTGACAGTCTCACTAAATTGCTGAGACTGGTTTCAAACCTGCGATCCTCTTGTCTCAGCCTCCTAACTACTGACTGGGATTACAGGTGTGTGCCAACATATCTGGCTTCCGGGAGACCTTTTGTGGGCAATTATGAAGTAGTTAACTTTCTTTGAGATCTGCCAAAAAGTGAAACAGTAGTTTCCAAGATGTGTGTGTGCATATTTGTGTTTACCCCTGAACGATGGTTCCCAAACTGTTATGATTCTTAGGCTATTTAACAGTTGCATGTAGTAAGACATCCACTTGGCTTCAGTAAGAAAATGTCATCCAAATGACTGGAAGAAATGAGTTACCTGTGATACTTCAATAAGGAATGTGAATGAAATGTGACCCCATACCATTCTCCAGGGTCTGATCTGTGGATCACCTTGAAATCTTTAAGGATCACCAGACCCCTCCCCCCAACAAACTGATAAAAACTGTTATAAATTAGTTTCCTGCATTTGCCATTCCCATGACATTGATATTTACTGAGTACTTTGGTAAGTACTTATCCTTTAAGAGTTTGTAAAATGATGTGTTCGTTTGGCCTTCATACTATTTAAACTCTGTGTGTGTGTGTGTGTGTGTGTGTCTGTCTGTCACTGGGGATTAAAACCAGGGGTATTCTACCTCCGAGCTATGCCCCCAGCCCTACTTTTTAAATTTTTATTTGGAAACAGGGTCTCACTAGGTTGGTGAGAGTCTCAATACTTGCTGAGGCTGTCCTCGAACCTACAATCCTCCTGTCTCAGCCTCCCAAGTATTGGGATTACAAGTATTTAAACTTACTTACTCAATTTATGTATTTATTTATTTGTACTGGGGATTGAACTTAGGGGCTTTGGTACCTCCAAGCTACACCCACAGCCAGATTTTATTTTTTATTTTGAAACAGGGTCTCACTAAGTTGCGGAGGCTGGTCTTGAACCCGCAATCCTCCTGTCTCAGCCTCCTAAGTACTGTGATTACAAGTGTGTGCCACCACACCCAGCTCTATTTACACTTAAAAAAAATCAGTTGCTAACATTTTTAAACCAGGGAAACTTCAAAAAACATGAGAAAGATATCTCTGTATTTCCAGCTACTATTGAGAAATTAGAAATCAGGTCTGCTGAGTTTCGCCCCCGCCGGCAGCAGGAGTGTGATGCTGCCCCCTTGAGATGGGGCTCTGCGCTCCCATCCACCCAAGATGCCACTTCAGGTTTCTTTTCACTGAGTCTGTTTGGGTCATTTGCATCATTTGCTTGGATCCCAGAGACTTGGGTGATGTTCACTGAAAAAAAATTCAAGTTACAATTACTGGTCTTTTTCTGTTAAGCAGATGATAGTTGTTTGCATTTATATGCCTTAACAGTGCCTAAAACTGGTGAACTCTATCATGGAAAACTGTAAGTTCGTTAGTGATCTCAACTACTCACTTCATGAAGCAGAGGCATTTAGTGGGAACTGAGAAATGAAACACCATTAGCGAGAGCTCTGGTCACAAGAGTTTTCAAGTTTCGTGTACCATCTCACAACTCTAATGAAATGTTTCCTGCTGTGTGTGTACTCCTTAGCAGAATGTCTCATTTCTTCTTATGAATATAAGAAGAACACATAAAACCTTCATTAAAAGTTAGATATTTCTCTTTGTTATTTTATATTTTAAAATATGAAAAGCAAAGCAAGCCTAGTTGATTTGTTTATTTTAGAGAATATGCAACTAAAAATAGTATTATAAAAAGATTAGTTATGAGGTTATACTTTTTCTTAAGGCTTGGTAGATCTTATCAAATTTGCTAGCAAAAAACTTTCCCAAACTTTTTAGAATTCATTAAGCATTAAGAAGCCATATGAATCATGTACATAATGCACATGCTATTAAATAGAAGTTTGCACTGAGACATTAAAAGAAAAAAAATTTGTAATTTAAATGCATCAACATGTTTCTGAATCCAAAAAAGCAAAAGCAAAACTATTTTCAGAATAGCTTTAATGTTAAGCACATTTTATATATATTTTAAATTGGGATATAATTCACGTACCATAAAATTCACCATTTTAAAGTGTATAATTCAGTGTTTTTAGTATATTTACACAATTATGCATTCAGCATCACTATTTAATTCTAGAACATTTCGTCACCCTCAAAAGAAATTCCAAACCTGTTAGCTCTCACTCCCCATTCTTTCCTTCCCTCAGCCCCTGCCAACCACCAATCTCTTGTGTCTTGCTTCTTTTCAGTCAGCATAATGTTTTCAATATTTATCCACATTATAACATGTTGATGTCAGTACTTCCCTTTGTATGGCTGAGTAATATTCCATTGTATGGATATACTACATTTTGTTCATACATTCAGCAGTTGATGAGCATTTGGGTTGTTTTCACTTTTTGGTTATCATGAATAATGCTTCTATGAACATTCATGTACAAATTTTTGTGTGGACATATGTTTTCAATTCTTTTCGACCTAGGAGTCAAATTGCTGGACCATGTGGTAATTCTATGATTAACTTTTGAGGAACTGCCAAACTGTTTTCCATAACAGCTGCACTATTGTACATTCCCACCAGCAGTGTAGAAGGGTTCCAATTTCTCTACACCCTCACTAATTCTTACTATTTTCTTTCTCTCTCTTTCTTTCTCTTTTTTTATTATAACCATCCATGAGGATGTGAGGTGGAATCTCATTGTGGTTTAGATTTGTATTTCCTGAATGACTAATGATCTTTTCATGTATTTATTGGCCATTTGTATATCTTCTTTGGAGAAGATGTCTTTTTAAATCTTTTGCCCATTTTTAAACAGTTGTCTTTTTATTGTTGAGTTATACTATGATTTGGAAGTTGTTTGACTTTCCAAAGGTGTGTGTATTAGGAGCTTGGTCCCCAGGGTGTAGTATTGGGAGATAGTATGGGTTTTTAAGAGGTAGGACCTAGTGGTAGATTCTTAGGTTAACTGGAGGCGTGTTCTCAAGAAGGATTAACATATTTCTTGTGGAACTCTCGTAGTTCTCTCAAGAGGACTGTTATAAAAGCCTGAGCCTGGCTATACCCAGTCTCTCTCTGACTTCCTGTTTGGTGAAGTGATTTCTTGCTCCCACCATTGCAATATATCATGAGGTGATACAGCTAAGGTGACAGAACCCTTATCTGAACCTGTATCATGCTGTTTGGACTATCAGCCTCCAAAAGTTGAGCTAAATAAACCTTTTTTCTTTATGAAGTTAACCTGTCTCGGGTATTTTGTTATAGCAATACAAAACTGACTAAGCCATAAGATTCCTTTCTAAATTCTGAATATTAGACACTATATTTTTATTGATTGCCTGTGCTTTTAGTGTCATAAACCATTACCTAATTCAAGGTCATGAAGACTTATATTTTCTTTCTTTTGTTTTTTCCTTGTGGCACTGGGGATTGAACCCAGGATTGTTCTACTTCCAAGCTACTCCCCCAGCCCTTTTTATTTTTTGAAACAGGGTTTCACTAGGCTGGTCTCAAACCTGTAATCCTCCTATCTTAGCCTCCCAAGCACTGGGATTATAGCCATGTATCACCACGCCTGGTTATACCTATGTTTTCTATTAAGAGTTTAGCTTTTATATTTAGTTCTGTGATCCATTTTGAGTTAATATTTTTCTGTGTGGGGTGAGGTAAGGCTCCATACCTCTTTTGTTTGTTTGTTTGTTGGTGGTACTAGGGATTGAATCTAGGGGCATTCTACCTCTGAGCTACACCCACAGCCCTATTTTTTATTTATTTTGAAACAGGGTCTCACTAAGTTACAGAGGGCCTCACTAGGTTGCTGAGTCTGGCTGTGAACTTGAGATCCGCCTGTCTCAGCCTCCCAAGTACTGCGATTACAGGCATGCACCACCATACCGGCTAACTCATTTTTTTTAATATGTAGATATCAGTTGTTCTAGCATCATTTTTGAAAAGACTTTTTCCATGTTGAATGATCTTGGCGCTCTTGTCAAAAATCAATTCTCTATAGAGGTGTGGATTTATTTTTGGACTCTTTAATTCTGTTCCACTGATATGTATTTCTCTCCTTATGACAGTACCACACTCTCTTGATAACTGTAGTTTTGTGGTAAGTTTTTAGTTTTAAGCTATATTTTAATTCTTTAAAAATTCATGACCCTGCTGGGCATGGTGGTGCATGCCTGTAATCCCGTTACTTGATAGGCTGAGACAGGAGGATCACAGGTTCAAGGGCAGCAGCACACAGTAACTTAGTGAACCCCTGTTTCAAAATAAAATAGGCCTGGGGGTGTAGATCAGAGGTAGAATGCTTCTGGGTTCAATCCCCAGTACAAAAAATAAAATTAAAAAAAATCATGACCCTTTTTGTAATGTGTTATGACTTTAATAAGGAGGCTAGTTCACTACTCAGAATCCTAATTAGAAACCACTTTAGAATTGAAAGTGTTTACTGAAAAGCCAGGTGTGGTGGTGCATGCCTAGTACCTGAGAGGCTGAGACAGGAGGATCGTAGGTTTGAGGCCAATTTCAGCAAGTTAGTGAGGCTCTCAGCAACTTAGTGAGACCCTGTTTCCAAATTAAAAATAAAATAGGGCTGGGGGTGTAGCCCAGAGGTAGAATGCCCCTGGGTTTCATCCCCAGTACCAAAAAAAAAAGTCTTTACTGAGTTAGAATAGTGTTTTTTGGAATTAACATCCATAGTTGGGTTAAATGACCCCTTCCTATTTCCATATTGAGAAGATGTATATTAGTTATGTGTTTTACTAGGAGTTGTCTTAGAAATATTGCTATTACACTCTCTTTCAAAAAAGACATCAGTTGTAGAAGTAACTTGTATGATTAATAAGTCAAATGTTTATTAATTGCCTACTGCCAGTTAGCAAAATTATTGATTTGTAGAATACTAGGCTAGTGAGTGTGATTTAGATTAATTTCTGCCAGAAGGATTTTTGTCATAGTTTTTATTTTGATGGATGGTTTTGGGAATAATTGGGTTTGGTTTAAACTCTGTGTTCAAAATGCACCTGTAAAAAGTGTTGTGAAAAACAGATGAATATGCACATTTCATCTAATGTGATGGTTTCATTTTTTAGTTGAGTTCCTTGTAGAGAACAAAGTTAACTGGAAGTAAATTTTTTTTATAAAATGAGGGATAAATTACATGGATAAGGAACAGGGTGTAATTGTCATTGTTATTTTATATAAGTAGGATAGAATTAGTTTTTTTTTTTTTGTATGAGAGACTGAATTGGGCAACCCTTTTGAAGCTTAAAGAACAACGGTAAGCTGTTTTAAGCCCCAGATACTTGTATATAGATTTTTTCAACAGATAATAGATATTACTTAATAAGTAGGATATTAGGGATAGCATAATGTATTAGAAAAGACATCTTTTGAGTTAGTATGAGTTTGATTTTTGCCACCCCTACTTGCTAGTTGTATAACTTTGAACTAGTTGCTTAATTTCCCTGAGCTTCAGTTTTATCCTCTGTGAAAATGGAGGTTATGATATTTGTTTCTTGTGAAGCTTGAATGTAAAGTGAATAGCATGGTGTTTAACACTCTATAAATGGTGACTCTCATTATTATTATTATTTTGTTATATTAATGCCTAGGAATACAACATACTAACCTTTTGGCAAAAGGCATGTCAAGTGCATATATTATACCTCAGTAGAGTTCTTGCTTTAAATCAGTCAGTAAAATAAATTAAGCCATAGTCTAACTAAAATATTAACTAATTAAATTATATGTTTATAAATTCTGAAAGACTTCTAATTAATTCAATCACCTATTCTAATACAGACAAATGCCTCCTCTGTGCCGGCCATTGTGCTGGGGGCTGGGAGTAGGGTGGCAACAGAGCAGCGTGCTGGCTCCTGTGCTTAATGAGCTAGACCGTCGGCGGGCGCCATGTAACAACCATATAATCTCATCTGTGAAAGGTGCTGTGAGTGGAGGGCTGTGAGGAGGCAACAGAGGACTCACTGTGGAGACTTGGTGGCGCAGGGAGGAATCGCTTCCTTGAGACAGTGGCGTTGAGAATAAGACCCCAGGAGTAAGGAGTTGACCAGGTGAAGCCAGGAGGAGCAGGGACCACATGTGCAAAGTCAAAGAAGTGTTTGCTGTCTTTGAGAACAAGGGGAGGGTCAGGTGGCTAAACCCTGGAGAGTGAGGGGAGGGGCCAGCAGTGAGGAAGCTGGCGGGGCCAAATCCTCTGGGGTCTTCTGCTGCACATTAAGGATT
The DNA here is from genome assembly GCA_004027185.1 of Glis glis. Taxonomy (NCBI): domain Eukaryota; kingdom Metazoa; phylum Chordata; class Mammalia; order Rodentia; family Gliridae; genus Glis; species Glis glis. The sequence continues at coordinate 40,463 of PVJS01006472.1, read as the reverse complement.
TGTGTGTGTGTGTGTGTGGTACTGGGGATTGAACCCAGGGGCATTCTACCTCTGAGTTACACCCCCAGCCCTACTTTTTATTCTTTATTATTTTGAAACGGTCTCACTAAGTTGCAGAGGGCCTCACTAAGTAGCTGAGGCTGGCCGTGGACCTCCGATATCAGCCTCCCAAATACTGGAATTACAAGCATGCGCCACCACGCCCGGCTCACATTAAGGATTTTGAAGTTTATCTTAGGAGGAAACTGTGGAAGAATTTTAAGTAAAGGAATGATGGAAGCCGATTCTCATCTGTAATTCTGTACTCTGCCTGCTTTGTGGGAATGGATTTGAGAGAAATGAATGAGAGTGGTTGGGGGCAGGATGGGCTCTGGAAGATTCTTGCCTTGTCCAGGTGAAGGTGGTAAGTGATTGGCTTAAGGGTGACAGCAGTGGAAATGAAAAAAGGTGAATTAATTGGAAAGTTTTATAGGAGGGAAAATTGTCAGGACTTGCTGAAGGACTGGACGAGGAGGAGGCAGTAAAGGGACAGGTGACAGGGATGCCCCCGAGGTTTCCAGTGGGAGCTGCTGTGCCGATGGGGAAGCCCAGAGGAGCAAAGAGCGGTAAGATCATTTAAACTTAGCATGGAGTTGGTGAGAAACAGCCAGTGGCACTATGAAAAAGACATGTGTGTGCACTCTGGATCTCAGAAAGAAAACTGGGTTAGAGAAAAATGATCAGTGGTATTTAAAGTTGTGGAGATTGTTAGGTACTGAGAGATGAGAGGCCAGGATCAACCCCTAGGGAGCGCAGCATTTGGAGGTGGGGAGGGAGACTTGGGAGCTGCAGCTAGAGAAGTAGTGGAAGGAATGCCTGCTCCAGAAGACAAAGGCATTTCGAGGCAGGGGAGGGGGGGGAGGGAGGGCTGCTGAATGCTGCTGAGCTTTTGTTTTGTAAGATGAGAGCTAATATATATTTTATTGCTTTTGGCAAGAGCAGCTTCATTGAGGTGGCAGAATTGGAAACTAGATTGGAGTGAGTTGGAGATAGAGTGATGAATGGGAAGGGATAAAGTAGAAATGAGCCTGTGTAACTGCAGAAGTTTGGCTGTGAAGGAATGGAGAGGGTGATAGTGGCAAGAGGAAGGGAAGTCTCTTTTCAAGTTTTTATTTTTAATATGGAAAAGCCTAGATCTTTCCCCACTTAGGGTTGTATCTAATGGAACAAGGGTCATTTACTTACGCAACTAATGTGTTTTGGAAACTATTTTTGGTGAGGATTGAATGAGAGAATGCCTATTAGTGCTCACTACTTGGAAAGCACTTAAACATTGACTCTAGTGGCAGAGACAGCAAGAGAGGTCCACAGCCTCCATGATCTGGTCCTATTCAAACTCTATTTTTTTTTTTTGGTACTGGGGATTGAACCCAGGGGCATTCTACCTCCAACCTACACCCCCAGCCATTTTTCATTTTTTGTTTGGAAACAGGATCTTGCTAGATTGCTGAGAGTCTCACTCAGTTGCTGAGGCTGGTCTTGAACCTGTGATCCTCCTGTCTCAGCCTCCCAAGTACTGGGATTACAGGCATGGGCCACCACGCCTGGCTCAAAACTCTTCATGTAGTAGTAAGACTGCTCTCTTGTAGCCTCTCTGCATTTTCTCATTTATATTCTTCCTCTCCCTAAAATCTGTTCTTCCATTTCTTTGAAAATTGCTACCTTCCTAACCCCATGACACCTTTCCCCACTGCTCTAGTTTCCACTGTCTCCTTACAGAAACTCTTCGACATCTCCATAATTTTGAATCCTTACCATTGGGCTGAGATTTCCGTGGTGCTCAGAGTTATCCCCAGGGGTCAGGAATCCATGCCCTATTAAGTACCATCAGTGGATGAGTAGAAATGTGTCTTGTAAATATGTGCTAATATTTTCTTAATATGTGTAGGTTCTGTTTTGATTACTAAGAAATCCATCTAAAGCTTTATAGACTTTAGTTACCTTTTGTTACAGAGATTTTCTCCTAGTGCTAGAATACTGTGTAGAGGTTTGCCACATTTTTTGGTCTTCAAAAGAATATTCATATTTGGAAAGGTTAGGAATCACTGCTCTACAACATACAGCATTCAGAGTTCTGTTTCATGTTCTCCACCGTTGTACCTTTGCAGTTCCTCTCTCTTCAACTTACAGTTGCTTAAGGGCAGAGGTTGTGGTTCTTCTTTTACCTAATGGCTGAGTTTGGCAAGCTACAACTCTTGTGCCAAATAGAGCTCACTTCCTGTTTTATAAGTCCCCTCCAGCTAAGAAGGTTTTTACAGCTGAACATTTGCAATCAATCTGACAATACAAAAACAGTAACTTTAAACTCTAATTAAGAAAAAATGTTATCTCTCCCAAGAAAGAATTCCATTCTTCTCGTTAGGAGAGCTGTATTACAAAGAGTTGCATTCAATTGTGTGTGTGTGTGTGTGTGTGTGTGTGTGTGTGTGTGTGTGTGTGTTAGTTACTAGGGCTTGAACCCAAGGGCATTCTATCTCTGAGCTACACCCTTTGCCCTGTTCTATTTTTTATTTTGAAACAGGGTCACACTAAGTTGCAGAGAGCCTTGCTAAGTTGCTGAGACTGGCCTTGAACCTGAGATCCTCCTTTTTCAGTCTCCCAAGTACTAGTATTACAGGTGTGTGCCACCACACCTGGCTCAATTATTATTTTTGTATTTTGAGTTTTGTCAATAAAAATCTTGTAGAAACATGTTTTTGTTATAAAAGTACCTACATAATATCCTCAGTTTTGTCTTTATGCCTGCATATCCTAAAATTATTACCATCTGACCATCTTTATCATCTTTTTAGAAAAATTTGCCAACCCCTACAAATTTGTAGTAGTTCCCAAATTAGTTTGTACATCTGAATTATCTGATGAGCTTTTTTGTGTGTGTGTGGTACTGGGATTGAGCCCAGGGGCATTCTACCTCTGAGCTACACCGCCAGCCCTTTTTTTGTTTGTTTGTTTGGAACCAAGGTCTCACTAGGTTGCTGAAAGCCTCACTATGTGGCTGAGGCTGTCCTTGAACCTGTGATCCTCTTGTCTCAGCCTCCCTTCTAAGTACTGGGATTATGAGCATGCGCCACCATGCCTGGCGTGAGGCGCTTTGTGTGTGTGTGTGTGTGTGTGTGTGTGTGTGTGTGTGTGTATTCCTCTACTGTGGAGATCCTGATCTAGTACATCAAGAATGGAGCCTGGCATCCCAGATTTTTAACAAGCTATTGAGTTATTTGGGAATCATTGCCTTTTAATGCATTGTTAGGATTGAACCCCAAGAGATAATGAAATGAATAGTGAATTATATTTCAGTGGATAGCTTATTCTCTAACTTCAACATTTACTACCTGTGGGACCTTATCTAAGTAATTACTTGTTCTGCAGGTTTTTAAAATTTCCCTTATTTATAGACAATTTTGCTTTACTTTCCTCAGTAGTAGTTCTTTTATCTGTTGGGGTTCATAAGGACCTCTTTCAGAAGTTGATCAAAGTTACACTCCTAAAAAGTATACCTGTATTAGTTTCCTGTGACTATCATAAAAAATTGCTACTGAAATACTTAAAACAGCTGCCATGCTGGAGGCTAGCAGCTCAAATCGAGGTCTGAGAACCCCAGAGGCTCTAGACCATCTCTTGTCTCCTCCAGCTTCTGGGCTCTGGCTGCTTCACTCTGTTTCTTCCAGGGTCACATTATCATCTCTTCCTTTGTGTGTATTTTTTATAAGGACAAGTGGCATTGGATTTAAGGTCCAAATTCTGGCTAGTCCAGAATAAGTGCTTCCTCTCAAATCCTTGACTTAATCACATTTTTTTATATCATATAAGGTAATATTTACAGGTTTCAGGGATTTGACATGGATATCAGGGGGGACATTTTGGCTTTCCACAGAACCTTTGCACATGCTCACTATTTTACAAACAGTTTCAAGGAGTTCTAACTCTTGAAATCCCTTTACGGACCCCATGGACTCTAGGTTTGGACTCCTTGTTCAGCAAGAAGCTTACACCTTTGGTGTGTTCTAGTTATGTAATCTCTTTATTCTCTCCTGTCTCTGTTTATTCTTCTATTCCTCGTCCTACTAATTAATACCAGTCTTGAAATTATGTTTTTTTCCCTTGTGGCATTAGATTTTTTTTATTTATAGCTTGCTCTTTCATTCTTTTAGAAACTATTAATCTCCCAATGAGACTTATTTTTAAAAGAAAAAACCTTTTAACTTCATTTTGTGGTTGGTGGAGTAACTTGTATGCCAGTGGTAGGTAACTGGTAATGCCTCCAGTGAGAAGCTGAACTAATGTTGAGTGTGCCAGCCTTTAGCAAGTGCTTGTATGTAGCTTCTTATTTAATATTGAAAACAATCCTGAGAGGAGATATTGTCAACCCCATTGTATAATGAGCAAATGAAGACTGGTGAGAATTAAGGAACTTGCCCAGTGTGGGAAATAGAGCTAACAAGGGGCAGAGCTGGTCTTTGAACCAAGATCTTCTACTCTGAAGCCCACGGTACCATGAGAACATAGCACACTTCAATTTTAGCTGAATGGTTAGTAATCTTATTAGGTGGGAGCAATCTGTGCTTTGGTTTCTTTCAGGGGTCAACAAACTGGGTTTTAGTCAGATTTATCTGCTTACTTAGAGTGTTATCTTATGTGAGTATCTTGTCTGGTCCTTAGCTTTAAATAAAACTAATATTTGGTTTGTATGTCTTTGGGGGTTATTGTAGAAATTGAGAGAATATGAATGAAAGCCCTTCCAAGTAGGAGAATTTTACTAATATATAGTACAATTAGTTAATTTCTCCTTTGATCGTATTCTTAGTACTTTCTTTTTTTCCTTTCCTAGATTTCAAATTTTGGGAATGTGGTCAGCTTTAAATCAGAGACTGTTTTATCTCCAACTGTGAATTTCTTTGCTTAAGATCTCTTGGGCATTCAGCTGGTGTGAATGTTGATATTCTGCTCTCTGCTCTTTAACTTTAATGGGCTTCTCCACCTTTGTGTAGCCTGGCTTTACTTAACCTATGTTATGAAAGTGTCCTAAGCAGTTCTTTCCTGGGCCAGTCTTTAATTCCTCTCCTTACTCTCTTTGCCCTGTTTGGTTGGGACTGTGCTCTGGAGTCTCTTTCCCTTCGTCTTATCGCCCTCCCTAATTTATTCACACTCATTCATTTATAGTCTTTTATTCAAGGCTACTATCCCAGCGTTCTTGATATACTGTTTCCTTCCATGTTTGCTCTTTAGGATATAAAGATACTAAAGGCATTCTTATCTTAAATCAAAACCCCAATAACGAACTACTGCTCTCCCTCATTCCTTTCATTCCTTCCTTCATCTTGCCTTTTATCTGCTGGTTTTCTGTCATCTATAAAATAATATTGAGAATTCTGGGGCTCTGATAGGCTTGCTCCCGAGGCCTACTTCTTCAGTCTTATCTTTTGGTACTTTTCCCCTTTATTCTTCCTCTTACAGTGCAGAATGTTCCTACTATCAAGAGTCAGTCTCTTTGTTTGGATTTCATTCATTCCTGCTTGCCCAAGGACCTTCCTGCATTGCTACTCTCCTCTTTTTTAACTTAAAGAAAAGTTCTCAAATTTACAGTTATGATTATGTGTTGCTTAATGACAGATATTTTCTGAGAAATTTGTCTTTAGGCAATTTCATCCTTGTGCTATCATCATAGAGTGTCCTTACACAAACCCAAATTACATAAGTTACATGATACAGCCGCCAGCATGTAGTCCATCCTTGAAACTTGGTTAGGCAACACATGACTGCACCCTTAAAGAACTGGAGATACGGTGGTTTGGTTCCACATTCCCAAATATCAAATATCAGTGTGAGACTAGAACTAAATCGTGGTTGCCCTCCGTGGATGGACACGAGCTCTCTGCCTACATACAGTTCCACTGTTCCCTGCTGTCACGTAGGAAGCCTACTTCCTTCAGTTATCACCCGCATGGTGACATCAAAAGAACTTTATATTCCCTAGCCTGAATCCTAACATCTTACTTTTAAGAGTAATTCTACAAGATGTGCTTGTATTTACAGATACAACCTTATTTCCTCTTCTCAGTACCAACTATTTGTTCCAGAAGGTCTCTACCCAGACATGTTCCCATGTCTTTGGTATCTCTTCTTATCCTAGTTCCTGTGGTACAGTATTTTCATGCATATTTTATTATTCCCAACTTTGTCTTTACTTCACAATAAGTGAGCAAAATTCATTGAAGTCAGGGATCATATTACTTTATTAAAAAGTTGGCTTAAGGCCGGGAGTGGTGGTGCAGGCTTGTAATCCCAGGACTTGGGAGGCTAAGACAGAAGGGTTGCAAGTTTACGGCCAGCCTCAGCTACTTAGTGAGGTCCTCCGCAACTTAGTGAGACCCTGTTTCAAAATAAAGAATAAAAAAGAGGGCTGGGGGTATATCTCAGAAGTAGACCTATCTCTAAAAAACTAAAATACAGCTCAGTGAGATGCTAGCATGATGATGAGCCCACGAGATCTGAACATGACAGGGAACAGCAGATACACAATTCCAGTCTCATGCTTACTCCAGGGCATGCATCTGTCGCCTGCAAAGGCAGACAAAACTGCCAGTATCATTAAGAATGCTTATCTGTGTCTTTTTCTTCTTTCCTTTTACCCTTTCTCTTCTCTTACCTTCTACTTTTTTTTTTTTTTTGCTAAGCTCATATAGTTGAATTTTATAAGTTAATTACTTCAGGACAGAATTCCAGTATGCTTTTATATCTCCCACAGTGGTAGAACCCTGTGTCTTTATGAAAAGAATAAACCCAGATGAATGAATGAATACATCAATAAGTGCTTTGGGGAATAGCAAGCAGGAGGTGGTGCCAATTAATTATACTTACCATCTGTGTGTTTTTCTTTGCAAATATTCAGTCAGGCAAGAAGCAGCCATGGAGTTCTGTTTCTTGTATTTGATTTAAAATACCTGTGAAATGAAGGATGTAGTTGAAAATATCTCTAACTTCCTTTCTAGCTCTAAATTTCTTGAAGCTCAAAACCCCTACTATATATCATAGTCTGATTCTAAAGCTTTTTAGAGCTCTGGTAGCAAAGCAGAGAGATGCCTTCATGGCACCCTTATTTCCTGGCAATTTGATATAATTCTTTACCTTTAGGAGAAATTAGAATTTCCTTTTTTTTCCCAGTTACTCAGTATTACTTAATTCCGTTCCTTAAAGTTTTCCCAGTGGAATAATATTAAAATACCTTTGATTTAAAATCTAATCTCTCGATTCAGTATTGTGATCTGTTGGTCAACTTATAAATAAATTAAAGGAATTATTTGAAAGGTTGAGCAAAGAGCCAGGCGTGGTGGTGCACGCTTGTAATCCCGGTACTTGGGAGGCTGAGACCAGAGGATTGCAGGTTTGCAGCCAGCCTCAGCAACTTAGTGAGCCCCCTGCAACTTAGTGAGACCCTGTTTCAAAATAAAGAATAAAAATAGGGCTAGGGATGTAGCTCAGAGGTAGAATGCCCCTGGGTTCAGTCCCCAGTACCACAAAAAAAAAAAAAAGATTGATCAAACAAATCTTTGAACAAGTTGAGAATTTTGCACAGGGCAAAGTACTATTATTGGGATATACCATAGAAAGAAACTTAAGATGTCAAGTCTTAGCTACCTTGACTCCCAGTGGTTTAACAAAGTAAATTTGAACCAGATTACTTTGGGGAAGAGGTTGTTAGTGAATGTAAGAAAATAAACACTTAAACAAAAAGTATATTCTATTTAGTAATATCTTTTATTAATTACTTTTTAGAGGAAAACAATATTTATTATCAGGCCCTGTGGAAGAAGTTTGCTGATCCTTGCTTTAGGGTAAATACCGAGGAGTGAGTGCTGGGTTATATGCTGTTTATCTTTATAAGAAACTGCCAAACTCTTTTCCACAGTGGCTGTACCATTTTATACTCCAACAGCAATGTTCTAATTGTTTTGCATCCTTGTCAGCCCTTGGTATTATTAGTACTTTTAAATTTTAGTCAATTTATTTATTTATTTATTTGTTTGTGGTAGTGGGGAATGGAACCCAGGGGCATGCTACCTCTGAGCTATTCTACCCCCAGCCCTATTTTATTCCTTTATTTTGAAACAGGGTCTCACCAAATTGTGGAGATTGGCTGCGAACCTGCGATCCTCCTGTCTCAGCCTCCCAAGTACTGGGATTAAAAGCATGTGCCACCATACCTGGCTTTAGTTATTTTATTTATTTATTTTTTTGTGATACTTGGGATTGAATCTAGGGGCATTCTACCTCTGAGCTACACCCCCAGCCCTATTTTATTTTTATTTTGAGACAGGGTCTCACTAGGTTGATGGGTCTCACTACTTGCTGAGGCTGTCCTCATATTTTTTTTTTGTGGTACCGGGGGTTAAACCCAGGGGCATTCTACTTCCAGGTTACTCCCCCAGCCTTATTTTTTATTCTTTATTTTGAAACAGGGTCTCACTAAGTTGCAGAGGGCCTCACTAAGCAGCTGAGGTTGGCCGCGAACCTGGATCCTTCTGTCTCAGCCTCCCAAGTACTGAGATTACAAGCGTGCACCACCTCGCCTGGCTTTGAGGCTGTCCTCAAACCTGTGATATTCCTCAGTCTCCCAAGTACTGGGATTACAGGCAAATTTTTTTGTTTTGAAACAGAGTCTCGCTAGGTTGCTGATGCTGGTCTTGAACCTACAATCCTCCTGTCTCTGCCCCCCAAGTACTGGGATTACAGGCCTGTGCCACCACACCTGGCTTGATTTGTTATCTTAACACTAAATATTAATAATCCTTTATTTTGGATACAAATCCATTGTTATATATATATATATATATATATATATATATTAAGTATATTAAGTAATTAAGTATAACCCATTGTTTATATACATATATTAAGTAATTAAGTATATTTTCTCCCATTTATAGCATCTTTTCCTGAACAAAATGTTTAAATTTTGAAAAACTCCTATTTCTTGATTTTTTTTATGGGTTGTGTGGGTTTTTTTTTTTTTTTTGGTATATATGTGACCTCTAAAATCCCTTTGTAGAACCCCAGGTCATGGAGATTTTCTCCTGTGTTTTCTTATAGAAGTTTTAAAGTTCTTTGTTTTATGAATAACTCTGTGATCCATTTTTAATTACTTGTTGAAGGTATGATATTTGGGTATAGGTTCACATTTTTGCAACACTATTTGTGTAAAGACTGTACTTTTGTCAAAAATCACTTAGCCATATCTATGTTATCTATTTCTGGACTCCCTTATCTGTTTTATTAATTTATGTGCATGTCCCTTCACCAATACCACAACATCTTCATTTTTGTAGCTTTTATAGGAAGTTTTAAAATCATATAGTGTGATTCTTCCAACTCTGCATTTCTTTCTCAAAGTTATTTTGACTAGTTCTAGTTTGTTGGTCTTTCTATATAAATTTTAGAAGCCACTTACCTGCAAAAATTCTTACTAGAGTTTTGATTGGAATTATATTTGTAGATCAATGTGTGGTTTAGTAAACATATCGGCTATGTTTAGTTTTTTAGTCCATGAACATGGTATGTCTTCAATTGGGCTCTTTCGATTTCTTTCATCAGTGTTTGTTAAGTTTCAGTATCTATGTTCTGTATATGTGTTTTAGATTTATAGGTAAGTGTTTCATTTTGGGGAGCAGCTTTTGTAAATGGGATTTAAATTTTTCCCATTTATATTGTTCATTCATAGTATAAAGAAAATAATTGATATTTCTGTGTTCATTCATAGTATAAAGAAAATAATTGATATTTCTGTGTTTACCTTATATCCTGCAACTTTGCTAAACTCACTTATTAGTATTTAGAGCTTTCTGTAGAACAATTGGTATATTCGTAATAGGCAATCACATCATTTGTGAATAAGAATTTTATCTCTTCCTTTACAACTTGCATGCTTTTTATTTCTTATCACGTTATTAAACTTGCTGAGACTTCTGGTATAATGTTAAATAAGAGTGGTGAGAATGGTCATCCTTGTCTTATTTTTAATCATAGGGAAAAAGCATTCTAAGTACTACTAAATATTATGTTAGCTGTATGTTTTATGTAGAAACACTTTGTCACATTGAAGAAATTCCCTTCTACTCCTAGTGTGCTGAGAGTTTTTATCATGAATGGATGTTGAAATTTATTAAATGCTTTTTCTGCTCAAATCATGTGACCAAAAGGGTTTTCTTTAGACTGTTAATATAGTGGATAAACCTAACCTGGTTGTGGTATATTTTATTGGATTACAGTTGCTAATATTCTGTTGAAAATTTTTTACTTTATTCATGATGAGTAATGGTATATTGTGGGATTTTTGTTGTTGTTTTCTTTTTCTGGTTTTGGTGTCTGGGTAATGTTGGTTTCATAAAATAAACTCGAGCCGGGCGTGGTGGCGCACACTTGTAATCCCAGTACTTCGGGAGGCGGAGACCGGAGGATCCGGGTTCGCGGCCAGCCTCAGCTCTTTCTCTCTCTCTCTCCCCCCCCCCTTCTCCTTAGTGAGGCCCTCCGCAACTTCGTGAGACCCGGTTTCAAAATAAAGTATAAAAAATAGGGCCGGGGGTGTAGCGCGGAGGTAGAACGCCCCTGCGTTCAATCCCCGGTACCGCAAAAAATAAAAAATAAAAAATAAACTTGAGAATATTCCTTCCTTTTCTGTTTTCTGAAAGAGGTGACATAGAATTGATGTTAATTTTTTTTTCCAAATGTTTGGTAGAGTATTCTAGTGAAACCATTTGGGTGAGGCAAGTTGTTTTTTGAAGTTTGTAGGCTATGGAGTTAATTTATTGATAGAAATGGACTATTTGAGTTATCTATTTCATCTTGAATGAGATTTGGTAGTTAATAGTTGGTAGTTTTCAAAGAACTGATTCATTTCACCTAAGCTGTCAAATTTGTAAAGTTATTCATATGTATTCCCTTGTTTGTGTTTAAGTGTTCTTAATGTCTATAATGATAGCTTCTCTTTCATTCCTGACACTGGTAATTTTTTTTTCTTTGTTAGTTTTATTAGAAATTAATTTTATAAATTATGTTGACCTTTTCAAAGAGTTACTTGATTTTATTGATTTTTCTGTTTTCTAATGATAATCGATTTCATTGATTTCTGCTTTTGCTTTTAATTCTTTGTGTTCTTTGGCATTTTATCAATTTAGAATTTATTTACCTCCCCCCCCAATTTAACTTTCTTTATGAATTTATTCACTGGCTCAAAAAACACATTAAAACATCCTTATGTCTTCTAAATTTTTGTGTTTATGCTTTAGTCAAGTTTATAATAGCATAATCTACAATAGTGAAATACACTATTTTTAGTGTAAAGTCTTTGAATTTTGATAGACAAATGCAGTTACATCACCACCACTGCAGTCAAGATATAGAATATGGCAGCTTTTTGTCTCTATGAGAAAAAATACCTGACAAGAGCAACTTAAAGGAGGAAAAGTTTATTTTGGCATAAAGTTTCAGAGAATCGATTCCATGGTCAGCTGGCTCCACATCATGGCAAAAGCTGCTCAGGTAATGGCAGCCCAGAAACAGAGAGACAGGAAAGAGCCAGGGACAGATAGAGTCCCCAAGGCCATGCCCCCAGTGACCTGCTTCCTCCAGCCATGCCGCACTTGCCTGTAGTTTTCACCACCTCCCAGTAAATCCATTCAAGTTATTAATCCATCAAATGGGTCAATCCACTGGGGAGGTCAGAGCCCTCTTGATCCAATCACTTTACATCTGAATAGTCCTGCATCGCCTAACACATGAATATTGAGGGGACATTCCAGACCCAAACTATAACAGAATAATTCCATTACCTCCAAAAATAAACTTTTGTACTTTGATTTATTTCTTTTGGTGACTTAACATTCGCAGGAAGGAACATTTTTAATTTTCATTTTAAGTAAGTCACAGAACTTTGTAGAGCAGAAACCCCATAGTTCTTTTTTTTGTTTACTTATTTATCTAGTACTTTGCTGTAATCAATAGCCAGTAAGAGAATTAACCTCTAGGACTTATATGTAATGAATTGTTATACAGCCATTAAAAATCATGTTATGCCAGGCATGGTGGTGCATGCTTGTAATCCCAGTACTTGGGAGGCTGAGACAGGAGGATTGCAGATTTGCAGCCAGCCTCAGCAATTTAGTGAGGCCCTCTGCAACTTAGTGAGAACCTGTTTCAAAATAAAAAGAATAAAATAAGGCTGGGGGTTTAGCTCAGAAGTAGAATGCCCCTGGGTTCCATCCCCAGTACCACACACACACAAAAATTATGTTACAGAAGAATATTTAATGACAGCCTATTTTTTGTGTCTGTGTGTATGGTACAAGGAATTTAACCCAGGCACATTCTACCTCTGAGCTACACCCCCAGCCTTTTTTATTTTTTGTTTTTTGAAACAGGGTTCTTGGTAGGTTGCTGATAGTCTTGCTAAGTTGCTGAGGCTAGTCTCAAACCTGCAATCCTCCTGTCTCAGCCCAGCTATTGACAGCCTATATAAAAAATCACAAATACATAGAGAATCATTCCTTTTGGGTTTAGTCGCTGGAAAATATATTGCAATTGTTTTTTTTGTTTTGTTTTTTTGTGGTACTGAGGATTGAACCCAGGGGCATTCTACCCTGAGCTACATCCCCAACACTATTTTTATTTTTTAATTTTGAAACAGGGTCTCACTAAGTTGCTGACATCCTCACTAAGTTGCTGAGACTGGCTTCAAACCTGTGATACTCCTGTCTCAGACTCCCAAACACTGGAATTACAGGAGTGCGCAAGATGTTAATTAAAAAAAAAAAAAGGCTGGGCGTGATGGCGCATGTTTGTAATCCCAGTTCTTGGGAGGTGGAGACAAGAGGATCACAGGTTTGCAGCCAGCCTCAGCTACTTAGTGAAGCCCTCTGCAACTTAGTGAGACCCTACTTCAAAATAAACAATAAAATAGGGCTGGGGGTGTAACTCGGAGGTGAATGCCCCTGGGTTCAATCTCCAGTACCACACACAAAAAAAATTTTTTTAAATTTAAAAAAAAAAAGGCCAGGCATGGTGGCACATACTTGTAATCCCAGTACTTGGGCTGAGACAGGAGGGATCGCAGGTTCCCAGCCAGCCTCAGCTACTTAATGAGGCCCTCCGCAACTTAACGAACGAGACCCTGTTTCAAAATAAAGAATAAAAAAAAAATAGGTCTGGGGGCATAGCTTGGAGGTAGAATGCCCCTGGCTTCAATTCCCAGTACTGCTAAAAAATACATATACATATACACACATATATTTATGTATATATTTATCTATACATAAAATAATATACATAATTACATAATACATATATAGATAATATATTATTTTTGTATACATAAAATATTTTCCTACCCTCACACCTGATTGATAGTTTGGCTGGGTAGAGAATTCTAGGATGGAAATATTTTTTCTTCACCATTTTGAGGATAAAACTTCACTAATATTTAGCTTTCTGTAGCTATTGAGAAATTTAAAGGTCAGTGTGATTTCTTAGCCCCTGTATGTGACCTGTTTTTCCTTCCTGAGAATCAAAAAGATCTTCTCTTTGACTCATTTTGATCTGAAACTTTATTTAGTAAGGTTTGTTTGTGCAAACAAAGAGAGTCTACATGTTTGGAAATGTCGACTTTCCATTTCTAGTGAGAAGAATGTTTTCATCCTGGTCTTATAAGGATACCTTTCTTGCAAGGAAATTTATGCCTTGCTTCTAGATAAGAAGTGAGCCCTTCCCACATCTGTTGTTTCTCAGTCACCTTCAACTCAAAATAACCAGTATGCCAAAGTAACATATTTCGGAGTGGCATGTTATGATCCTTTTCATCTACCCATTATTGTTTTAAGAGTAAGGGACTAAGCCGGGCGTGGTGGCGCACGCTTGTAATTCCAGTACTTTGGGAGGCGGAGACCGGAGGATCCGGGTTCGCGGCCAGCCTCGGCTCTCTCTCTCTCTCTCTCTCTCTCTCTCCTTAGTGAGGCCCTCTGCAACTTCGTGAGACCCAGTTTCAAAATAAAGCATAAAAAATAGGGCCGGGGGCGCAGCGCGGAGGTAGAACGCCCCTGTGTTCAATTCCCGGTACCGCAAAAAAAAAAAAAAAAGAGTAAGGGACTAAAAAGTTGATTGGTAGCCATGCAGATGGCTGAGACTTGTTGACATTGAGTCTTATTGTAGAATGATTTGGTTGGAATGTTTCATTGGGGAACCCCAGATGTCAATATTTATAGGGCTTTCTTCTTAAACTGGCCAGATTTCCAAGAACAGACTTTCAAACTCCTGGCTGCCATATCCTGGGAGCTAAGTGGGTGAAGGTTGGGGATCAGAAAATGGGTCTTTGTTTCTGTTAAATACATTGTTTACTTAGTCCTCATCTTGTTAGGATGATTTTCATTTGTTATTTAACCTCCTCATCCTGATTTTATTTCAGGCTTATATTGACAGTTAATTTTTCTTTCTTTTTTTTTCAGTACTGAGGATTGAACCCAGGGGTATTCTACCTGAGTTACACCCCCAGCCCTATATTATTTTTTATTTTGAAATAGGATCTCACTAAGTTGCTGAGTGCCTCACTAAGTTGCGGAGGCTGGCCTCGAACCTGTGATCCTCCTGTCTTAGCCTCCCAAGTACTGGGATTACAGGTGTGTGCCACCATGCCTGGCTGACCCTGTTCATTTTGATCCCTTTGACTTGGTGGTCCTCAAATAGGATGGGAGTGGAAGCAGGATGCTTGGGATTGCCTTTTGGGTTGAAGTACACAGGTCTGGCCAGGGATGCTGAAAGCTTTGTAATGCTGATGACTGTGGGAGGAAGAATTGCCTCACCGGAAGTGTCAGTAGCCTTTTGAAAGCTGTGGAAGTCTGACTTGCAGCAAATGTCAGTACCAATTGAAGCTAATTACCAGTTGTTTATTTTCCTGTTCTTCTTTAATTCATGCTTGCCAGTGATGATTCTGATTTTAATGATATTTGAAATTGAGATTCTGAAGATTTCTTTTTTTTTTTGTGGTACCAGGGATTGAACCCAGGGGCATTCTACCGCCGAGCTACACCCCCAGCTCTATTTTATTTTTATTTTGAACCAGGGTCTTGCTGGGTTGCTGAGAGTCCCACTACTTGCTAAGGCTGTCCTCGAACCAGTGATCCTCTTGTCTCAGCCTCCCAATACTGAGATTACAAGCGTGCGCCGCCACGCCCAGCTGACAGGAGTTAATGGTGGCTTTGACTAGAGTGGTAGTAGTAAAGAAGGAGAGATTGTGCAGGATGTGTTTTGGAGGTAGAGTTTACAGGATTTAAGAGTGTGTGCGCTGGGCGTGGTGGCGCATGCTTGTAATCCCAGTACTTGGGAGGCGGAGACCTGAGGATCTCGGTTCGTGGCCAGCCTCAGCTACTTAGTGAGGCCCTCCGCAACTTCGTGAGACCCGGTTTCAAAATAAAGGATAAAAAATAGGGCCGGGAGTGTAGCGCGGAGGTAGAATGCCCCTGGGTTCAATCCCCGGTACCGCAAAAAAAAAAAAAAGAGTGTGTGAATGTGGGAGATTAAGGTAAGGGAATAATCAAAGGTGGTCTTAAGTTTTGTCTTGAGATGACTGGGTGAATAAGTCATTTGCTAAGATGGAGAAGACTAGGGAAAAGAACCAGTTCTACATTAAGTATATTATAGATTTAAGATGCCTGCATCTGGGCCCAATGACAATGTTGATTTTTTTCTAAAATGCCAATTATCTCTTCAGACTTGGTTATTATTCAACTGTCATTCAAAAAACACTCGAGCCGGGCGTGGTGGTGCACGCTTATAATCCCAGTACTTGGGAGGCTGAGACCGGAGGATCCGGGTTCGCAGCCAGCCTCAGCTACTTAGTGAGGCCCTCCGCAACTTAGTGAGACCCTGTTTCAAAATAAAGAATAAAAAATAGGGCTGGGAGTGTAGCTCAGAGGTAGAATGCCCCTGGGTTCAATCCCCCGTACCGCAAAAAAAAAAAAAAAACTGGAGCCAGATGTGGTGGCTCACACCTGTAATCCCAGTACTTGGAAGGCTGAGATAGGAGGATCGTAGATTTGAGGACAGCCTCAGCATCTTAGTGATACCCTATTTCTTTTTTGTTTCTCTTTATTTCTTTTCTTGTGTGTGTGTGTGTGTGTGTGTGTGTGTGTGCTTTTTTTTTTTTTTGCAGTACTGGGGATTGAACCCGGGGGCATTCTACCTCTGAGCTACACCCCCAGCCCTATTTTATTTTTTATTTTTATTCAGGGCCTCACTAAGTAGCTGAGGCTAGCTGCAAACCTGTGATCCTCCTGTCTCAGCCTCCCAAGTACTGGGATTACAAGTATGCATCACCACATTTGACTGTGATACCCTATTTCAAATTAAAAAAGGTTGAGGGTATAGCTGGGAGATAGAATACCCCTGGGTTCAGTCCCCAGTACCAAAACAAACAAAACCACTTGATTGTTTGACTGTATCCCTCTGTGCCCCTCCTATTGCGGCCACCCATGAACCTTATTTGTTGAGGACTTTAGACTCTGGCTTGTCCACCCCATTCCCTGGCATAATCATGTGCCACTTTAGGAGCTGCACGGGCAGTCTATCCACATTCCTGTCCTTAAGGTTCTCTGACCTGTGCTGCATGTCAGCAGTGACAGTGTGATATAGTGCTTCTGAATCCTCGTTCCCCTACTTAAGAACCAGATAACTTTGAAGACTGCTCCACTTTTTGTGTTTCATTCTCCTTGTTTGTAAATTGGGGATAATACTATCTGTGCATTTGAGATTTTGTAAGATCAAATAAAAAAATAATTATTACTAATTACTAATGCCTATCATATAGTAAGGATTCCATAAATGTCAGCTATTAAGACTAGAATTACTAGCCGGGCGTGGTGGCGCACGCTTGTAATCCCAGTACTTTGGGAGGCGGAGACTGGAGGATCCGGGTTCACGGCCAGCCTCAGCTCTCTCTCTCTCTCTCTCCTTAGTGAGGCCTTCCGCAACTTCGTGAGACCCGGTTTCAAAATAAAGTATAAAAAATAGGGCCGGGGGCGTAGCGTGGAGATAGAACGCCCCTGCATTTAATCCCCGGTACCGCAAAAAAAAAAAGATTAGAATTACTTACTTATATGTCTATTTAATAATATATGCTACTGTTATTATTTTAGTTAAGCAAGCCCTCCAAAAGATACCTTGGGACTTGACCCCCCAATTTTTACCTCTTAAATTTTAGGTGCTAAAAAAAGGACATTTATCACAATTTCCTAGTGTGTTCAGTATACTTGTTTTTAAAAGAATAAAACTAGCTGGGCGTGGTGGCACACCCCTGTAATCCCAGTACTTGGGAGGCTGAGACGGGAGGACTGCAGGTTCTAGGACAGCCTCAGAAACCTAGCGAGGCTCTCAGCAACTTAGTGAGACCCTGTTTCAAAATAAAAAATAAAATAGGGCGGGAATGTAGTTCAGACATAGAAACCCTCTGGGTTCAATCCCCATTGCCACAAAAAATTAAAAAAAAAATAAAACTTACCAGTGTTTCAGTTACAGTGGTTGCTAGTTAGAAGCATACATCAGGTTCACCCAGGGGGCTTTTCAAAAATGTTAGCATCACTGTTTTTAAAGGGTGTTTGATGGAGTATTGTTTTTGTTTTCTTTCTGAGATGTAAACTATTCTGATCAATTCTACTCTATAACTTTTGAGAGAAATGTATTAATAGGTGTGTGTGTGTTAGGTGATAATTTCTAGCTTTGCTCTTTAATAAGAATTTTAAAAATTCATTACAATTAGAAGACTTTTCTTCTAGGTTTTATTTAGTTGTTATCATTCCCTTTGGAAATAATGGACCTGACTCAATTCTTTTTTGAGAATCTTTTTCATAAAACAGTGTGTTTGAATATTTTTGTTCTTATTATCAAGTGCAATTTAAGAACTGGCATGTGTCCATAGCTTCTGGCTTTTGTTTTTTGTTTTTTGTTTTTGGTTGGTACTGGGGACTGAACCTAGGGGCATTCCACCTCCAAGCTACATTCCTAGCCCTTTTTATTTTTTTTTATTTTGAAACAGGGTTTGGCTAAGTTGCTGAGGGTCTCGCTAAGTTGCTGAGGCTGGCCTCCAACTTGAGATCCTCCTGAATCAGCCTGCCAAGTACTGGGATTACAGGCATGCACCACCATACCCATCAGCCTCTGTTCTTCAACATGCTAATAATTCTATCCCTTGGTTAAGATATTAACTTTATTATTATATTTACTGGTCTTGGCTTGCCGGATATAATCTGAGGAACATAGCTACTTCATGCATAAAATACCATTTATATAGGAAATTAAATTTGTTGTTGAATAAAATTTGGATTATTACAAAATTCAACATGACTTTATTGTTGCATTAAGATAATTTCTTGATAAAGATTTGATCCAAGCTGGGCATGGTGGTGCACTTTTTAATCCCAGTACTTGGGAGGCTGAGACAGGAGGATCACATGTTCAAGGCCAGCCTTGGCAACTTAGTGAGGCTCTCAGCAACCTAGTGAGACCCTGTTTCCAAATAAGAAAAAAAATTGGGTGGGGTGTAACTTGGAGGTAGATGCCTCTGGGTTCAATCCCCAGCGCAAAAATAAAAAATAAAAAATAATTGATCCAGCCACTGTCACTTCTTTGACTTTATATGGTGTGTGAGTCTTGATAAATTAACATTTAGTCTGAAAGTAAGACTTGGTTAAGTTCTGGTTGATAGATAAAAATATGTGTTGGATCAACTCTTAATGATTAAACTTTAAAAGTATTTAGAAATGAGCACTGAGAACCATTTATAATATATAATGTTAGTTATGTATTAAAATGCTCTAGATAGTAAAAACATAATGCAGTTCTATTCCTATACTTGATAAGAAAAAAGTCTATGATTTTGGGGAGAATAGAATGAAATGGGAAATGTTTGTGGAGTGCGTTGTATTGATTTCTTAAGGCCACCATAGCGAAGTACCACAAACTTGGTGGTATACAAGAGAACTTTATTCTTCATAGTTTGGAGGCTAGATGTTTTAAAGCAAGGTGTCCACAGGGCCATGTTCTCTCTGACAGCTCCAGGGAAGGAGCCTTCCTTGCCCCTTCCCAGCGTCCAGTGATCATCCACCATCCTAGGTGTACCTTGATCTGTAGATGTACCACTCCAATCTCTGCCTTCGTCATCACGTGGCATTCTCCCTGTGTGTGGGTCTGCGTCCATTTCCCTCTTTATAAAAGGATGCCAGTCATATTGGATTTAGGTGTAGGGCCCACCCCAGTCAAGATTGACGGATTCTGGGTGGGTGTGGATTTGGGGGGTGTATTATTCAACTCAGTAAAGAGGGGTCCAAATTAATTTATGTTTTGATATTTAAACCAATCACACTTACTAGATTTATCTGTATTATATAAATAAATAGGTAAAGATACATTTCATGTAAAAAACTTGTTTTTATTTGCCCTTATATCACATACATGCTTTTCCACTGTGTGAGTCTATAGTCCATTGATGTAGCAAAGATTGCATTAAATGAATATGTGGTTATGAAACATGTATTTACATATAAACATACATACATATTTATGTATTTATTTATTTACATGTGGAACAAGAAAACTTTCCTCTTAGCCTAATATTTATAGAGCCAAGCTAAACTTTTTAAAATTGCTATTCACTTTAGAACAATACATGAAATGTTCTTGTTTATTTTATATCCACAACACCTAACAATGCCTAATGCAGACATATTGGATGAAGAATGAATTAATGAAAGAACGGTGTGTGTTATTCTGTTTTTATTGAAGGGTTGTCAATAGGACCGTAGTATGGGAAGTTTTCATTTAGTAAACATATTACCTCCTTTTTAAAAACATAGCTGGTGGCATCCTTCACACTGTTCTACGTTTGCTTTTATTGTAGTACATCATTCCATATTAGCACATAACTGCTGTTTTTATAGTAGTCCATATAACATAAAACTTACCATCTTAACTATTTTTAAGTGTATACTTTAGTATTATGTATATTCACATTGTTGTCTGCAAAACTTTTCATCTTGCAAAACTGAAACTCTACAGTTGGCCCCTGTATCTATGGGTTCCATATCCATGGATTCAACCAACCATGGGTCAAAAATATTTGAAAAACGATTGCATCTATATCAAACATATACAGACTTTTTCTTGTCGTTATTCCCTAAACAGTGCAGTATAACAACTATTTACATAGCATTTTCATTGTGTCAGGTATTATATGTAATCTAGAGAGGATTTAAAGTATACAGGAGAGCCAGGCATGGTGGCACACACCTGTAAGCCCAGTACTTGGAAGGCTGAGACAGGAGGATTGCAGGTTCGAGGACAGCCTCAGCAAGTAGTGAGATGTGCATCAACCTAGTGATACTCTGTTTCCAGAAAATAAAAAAACAAACAAACAAACAAAAAACCAGGACTGGGATGTAGCCTGGAGGTAGAATGCCTTGGGGTTCAATCCTCAGTACCAAAAAAAAGTATACAGGAGTATGTGTATAGGTTAAATGGAAATACTATGTCACTTTTTGTAAGGGAGTTGAGCATCTACAGATTTTAGTATTGTCAGGGGCTCCTGAAATCAACCTATTTCAGGAAAGGAGGAATGACTGTACTTCTTAAATAACAGTTTTCCCCTTCCCCAGCCCCTGGCAATCACCGTTCTACTTTCTGTTTCTATGAATTTGAGCTAGTCTCCCTTTTTAGTTGTTTTCATCTTTGCTTTTGCAAACAATGCTTCAGTAAATAGCCTTGCCTACATCTCATTTTGCACAAATGAGTATATCTGTAGGATGAATTCCTAGAAATGAAATTGCTGAGTAAAAAGGTTTGTGCATGCATTAATTTTGAAAATGTAGTGCCAAATTAACTTTAAAAAAAGTGCACCAGCTTCTACTTCCCCCAGCAATATATCAGCTGTTTAAATAAATATCCATCACTGAAGTTAGCTTGTCCTCTGAACTGAATTGGAAGCTTGGGAAAGGAAGGGTCCTGAAGAATTTGTGCTGCTATAGTTTGCAAGAGGCTGGGGTTTCCCGTTGTTTCTATTTATTTCTAGGGAGTATTTGACATTACTCGTTCATGCAGTTTCCATGCTGCAGTCACTTACAAATATTTAAATAAAAACATTTTTTTCCTAGACACTGTGATTGCAGTGCATCTCCTTGCAGTCAGGTAAACAACTTAATATACGTTCAGCTCTGCTGAAAATTTCCTTAGTACAGAATTTTAAGATCTTTAATATGAATGGATAGAGGGCTTGCTTAATTGGTTTTCAATAGAAAGAAAAATAGAACCCTTTTCTCAAATAAACTCTTATGAAGAGCTCCACTACATTATGAGCTCTAGTATGTTGTGGTGATGTGAGGGATGAATGAGGAAGGAGGCTGGGGGAGGTGAAGCAGGCGGCTCCTGGCCTCCCTATCCCGTTTCATCCAGAGCTGTTATCCACTTCTTTCCTGACAGCAGTGAGATGAAAACAGGGTGAGGGTGAGCACTAATGTATAATCAGCTTCTGGTGACTCATGTCAGGCAGCTGAGGAGCCCTATACCCTCTGTGAAAATCCTCATGCTTGAAAATTGGTGCTTGACTGCATTTTTCCTGTGAAGTAAATTTACTATAAAATGAGGCATAACTAATAGAAAGCACTCCCTTCCTTAAGAGTTTACAAATAGGGGTTTGTTGTTGTTTTGTTTTGTTTTTGATACTGGGGATTGAACCCAGGGGCATTCTACCTACAAGCTATACCAGTCCTTTTTAATTTTTATTTTGAAACAGGGTCTCACTAAATTGCTGGGGCTGGCCTCAAACCTGTGGTCTTCCTATCTCAGCCTCCCAAGGACTGGGATTACAGGTATGCACCCTGACGCCCAGTTTTAGTGCAGCAACTTTTCATCTCAAATATTTATTAATTTATATCTTTATTTTTTGGTACTGGGTATTGAACCCAGGGGCATTCTACCTCTGAAATATACCCCCAGCCCTTTTTGTATTTAATTTTTGAAACAGGGTCTCACTAAATTGCTGAGGTTGGCCTTGAACCTGTGATCCTCTTTTCTCAGCCTCCCAAGTACTGGGATTGTAGACACGTGCCACCACACCTGTGTTCATCTGGAAGTTTTAAACAAATTTACCTTCTTTATTGGTTTTCTTATTTTAAAGTGAAAATGCTTGTACATTTCTGCAATGTTTAAATTATTTCTTATACAATAGAATTTGAAGGGTCTGGGAATCACCTCCTAATGATGATCAGTGTTAATAGTTTGGAATTCATTCCCCCACACTTTTTTCAATGCATTGAATTAACACATAAAGTTTATTCCTTCTTTAAAAGACGGCATGTGCTGTGTATACTGTTCTGTGATTTGCCCTATTTATTTGGCCCAAAGATATAGTAGAAAAACAAAACTCAAGCTTAGGGGCTAGGGGTGTAGCTCAATGGTAGGGCATTGTCCTACCATACATATGAGGCCCTGGGTTCAATTCCCAGTACCCTATAAAGATAAAACAACTCAAGCTCATTTTCTTCTGCTATCCTCTGACACTGATAACTTTTGACAACAGATGTGTGAAGTTTTTTTCCCCATTCATTAAGCAAGCAAACAGTTCTGCAACAGATACCAGCTGGACGTCCGCTAATCCAAGTCAGTTCTGATACCATCTACCTGGAGATAGCATCAGATCCATAGGTTGAGGGATCAGCCCGGGGGCTGCTCCCCTCTTCCCCCGCAACTTTTTTTTTTTTTTTTTGCGGTACCGGGGATTGAACGCAGGGGCGTTCTACCTCCGCGCTACACCCCTGGCCCTATTTTTTTTATGCTTTATTTTTGAAACCGGGTCTCACGAAGTTGCGGAGGGCCTCACTAGGTAGAGAGAGAGAGAGAGATTGCGCGCCTGTGCGCGCACGCATGCTCGCTGAGGTTGGCCGCGAACCGGATCCTCCTGTCTCCGCCTCCCAAAGTACTGGGATTACAAGCGTGCGCCACCACGCCCGGCTTTCACCGCAATTTTAAATGCCAATTACAAGCCCCTGGTTGTTTATCCTGTGCTTCCCACCAACCATTTATAAACTAGGGTTCCCACAACCCCCTCCTTGCATTTAATTAATTTGCTCAAGGATCTCATAGAACTCAGCGAAACATGTTTACCTATTTATTATAAAGGATAGTGCAAAGGAGACAGATGAGGAAGTACACAGGGCAAGGTTCCAGGGAAGGAGCAGAGTTTCCTCCCTGCCACAGGAACCTCCACGTGTTCAGCTCTCTGAACCCTGTCTTTCTGGGTTTTTATGGAGACTTCATTGCATATCTAATGCTAATAGATGGGTGGGGAAGCCTGCAAGCCCTGTCTGTTCAGCAGTCCTTCTCCCTGGTATAGGTCAGGACCCCTTCTATGACCTGCTATAGAGGAGAGAAATTCTAGTTTCTATGGCCTGCCTTGGGGAGGAAGTTAGGAGCCAGGAACCTTAGACAGAAACCATATATATCATACTATCACAGCTGGTAGTGTGATTTTGAAGAGGTTAGTATATAGAGATATCCTTCATTCTTTTAATGGATTTATCTCTTTCATTATATCATAATTTTCTTGTTCGTTCCCCTGTTGGTAAACATTTAAATTGTAATAAAACATAATTTATACCTATATCTTTGCCTATTTGGACAATCCTATTTGGATTGTGTAGGATAAATTCTAGGAAATAACTTCTAGATCAAGGTATGATCATTTTACATTTTAATGGATAGGGCTCTATAAAATGTTATATCAACTTTCTGACTTTTATAAGAAACTTAGTTCTAAACTTTCAGTTTTAGCTAGGTGATATATTAATAATGTGTATCTTTTTTTCTAAAAAAAGGGTGTCTAGTCATGTAAAAATCTTCAAAATGACATTTTAAATTTCTTATTCTTACAGTGATGGAATGGGGGGAAGATATTAAGGCAATATCAAAAGATGAAGCTGTGATGTTGGTGAACCATCAGGCAACAGGAGACGTGTGCACACTGATGATGTGCCTGCAGGACAAAGGACGGGTAAGCCACACTGAAGGCAATAGGTAGACACCCAAATGGGCAAGGCTAAGAAAGAACCCATTCAGCCGGGCGTGGTGGCGCACGCTTGTAATCCCAGTACTTGGGAGGCTGAGACCGGAGGATCCGTGTTCGTGGCCAGCCTCAGCTACTTAGTGAGGCCCTCCCACAACTTACTGAGACCCTGTTTCAAAATAAAGAATAAAAAATAGGGCTGGGGGTGTAGCTCAGAGGTAGAATGCCCCTGAGTTCAATCCCCAGTACCACAAACAAACAAACAAACAGAAAGAACCCATTCAAGTCTTTCACTGTGGCAGGTGGAGGTAGGGTATCACAAATAATACTTAATTGCAAAATGAGAGGGCTTTAGTTGAGGGTGAACTCACCGTGTACCTAATTATAGAAAACTTTGCAGAGGGAAGAGGAAGGACATGAACTTTGCTTTGAAGATGAGTAGACTTTAGTTAGGTAGGGTGGTGAAGTAAGGGCCTTCTTCCTTAGTGAAACAATCTTGGCAAAAAACATAGAGATGAGAATAAGCCTGGTGTGTGTTTAGGTTCTAGAGTTTTTTGAACTTGGGGCATTCTATGAACCACGCCCCCAACCCTTTTTATTTTTTATTTTGAAACAGTATCTCAGTAGGTTGCTGAGAGTCTCACTAGATTGCCAAGGCTGGTTTCAAACCTTCTGTCCTCCTGTCTCAGCCTCCCAAGTACTGGGATTATAGGTATGCTCCACACACACCCACCTTCTGGTTTTGATCACCTGGTCAGGGTAGGGTCAGAAAATGAGATACGATTAAAGGAAAATATGTTTAGTAATTGCAGAATCTGCTTTTCATATTTATCTGAAAAGCAGAGGTATAATCTTCTGTAATGTGAAGTAAATTCAATCCTTTGTTATATTCAGAATCTTAAATTATTAAAAAAAAATATTATTGCTAGGTGTGGTGGTGCACACCTGTAATTCCAATACTTGGGAGGCTGAGACATGAGGATTGCAGGTTCGTGGCCAGCCTCAGTAACCTATGAGGCCCTCTGCAACTTAGTGAGACCCTGTTTCAAAAAGTAAAATAGGGTTGGGGGTATAGCTCAGAGGTATAGCTCAGAGGTAGAATGACCCTGGGTTCAATCCCCAGTACCACATGCACACAAAAAGAATATCACTGTGTAGATATATTGGTTCAATCCCCAGTACCACAAAAAAAATCGTAAAAACTACTTTATTTGGCTTTCTGTAAAAACAAATCCCCAATTAGCTAACATTTTTATTTTCACTGATATGATAATCATATTTATAGTGATTATTCTAAGGGCATACAATGTCCTTAAGTGATTTTGGAATCTCAAAGAATGATTTAAACAGTCAGTCTAAACATGCTTAACTGTATTTGAACTCTAATTTGGCATAGATGGTAACTGTATTGACCAGAATATTAAGTAATCTGAAATTCATCAAGGTAGACAAAAAAAGATTTGTTTGTTTTTGTAAGAAGATTTGAGTTGGTTATATAGGTTCATTTTTCTGTCCTGAGAAAATTTTCAGATTAGTTAATACTGAACATTTTTTATAATACTCTGATATTACCAAGTACTTTGAAATCCAGAATTTTTAAAATCTTCTTTCATAGGAGAAGCATTATAATCTCTATCTCCTGCTTAACAAGTACAGGGCAATATTGATTTATATATACAAATAAGAATGTTTACTTGATTCATCGATTACACCATGGGTTCATTCAAAGAAGGAAAGCTATTGCTCAATTGTGGCCCAGTTAAAAAACAAATACTTTATTAGTGATGCAACATAGCTTTCTGAATTCAAGAGGCTTCTTGGAGCACCCATCAGTGGAGCCACAGCTGGCATTTTGTAGAACACTACTGTTCAGAACTATTCTAGGCGTTTTGCATAGTCTACTGCCACTCACTGATTGCTGGTTGCACTCCTTAGTCATTGTGACAACAAAAAATGGTCCTTCCAAATTTCCCTGCTTATCCAATGGAGAACCATTGACCTTACTCTAAAGGATATAAAGAGTGGAGTCATTTAAGTCTCTCCAGATGATGTTTTGATGTTTAGAAAATCTGCATTCAGATAAAGAAAAATAGACCACTTCTGTTTATTAGAAACAAAGTTCTAGCCGGGCATGGTGGCACACGCTTGTAATTCTAGTACTCTGGGAGGCTGAGACAGGAGGATTGCAGGTTCACAGCCAGCCTCAGCAACTTAGTGAGGCCCTCTGCACTTAATGAGGCCCTCAGCAACTTAGTGAGACCCTGTTTCAAAATAAAATAGGGCAGGGGTTGTAGCTCAGAGGTAGAATGCTCTTAGGTTCAACCCTCAGCACCAAAAGAAAAGAAAGTTCTTAGTAGCAGACCTATCAAACATTGTCATAGCCCGGCGTGGTGGCGCATGCTTGTAATCCCAGTACTTTGGGAGGCAGAGACCGGAGGATCCAGGTTCGCGGCCAGCCTCAGCTCTCTCTCTCTCTCTCTCTCTCTCCTTAGTGAGGCCCTCCGCAACTTCGTGAGACCCGGTTTCAAAATAAAGTATAAAAAATAGGGCCGGGGGCATAGCACGCAGGTAGAACGCCCCCGCGTTCAATCCCCAGTACCGCAAAAAAAAAAAAAAACATTGTCATAGACATAGTTGATTCAAGAGCTGATGATTGATTCAGTTGATGATTCACTGAATCAGTTGATTCATTGTTTATTGATTTCTCTCCCTGCCCCCACCCCACCCCGTTCTACCTCAGGAGTGAACCCAGGGGCATTCTGCCTCAGAGCTACACCCTGAGCCCTATTTTTTTATTTTATTTTTTTTTTGCGGTACCGGGGATTGAACCCAGGGGCGTTCTACCTTCGCGCTACACCCCCGGCCCTATTTTTTATACTTTATTTTGAAACCGGGTCTCACGGAGTTGCAGAGGGCCTCACTAAGGAGAGAGAGAGAGAGAGAGAGAGAGAGCGAGCTGAGGCTGGCTGCGAACCCGGATCTTCCGTCCCTGAGCCCTATTTTATTTTTTGTTTTGAAACAGGGTCTCCTTAGGTTGCTGAGGTTGTCTTTGAACCTGCAATCCTCCTGTCCCAAGTACTGGGATTACAGATGTGCACCACTATGCCCAGCTCCCCCTACCCCCTTTTTCAAAGAAATATGAAACATAGGATTAATTGTGTTTTTCTAACTATGCTAGGGTGGTTTGTTGTTTTTTTTTTTTTGTACTGGGGATTGAACCCAGGGGCATTCTACCTCTGAGCTACACACCCAGCCCTTTTTATTTTTTTACTTTGAAATAGGGTCTTGCTAAGTTGCCTAGGGTCTTGATAAGTTTCTGAGACTGACCTCAAACCTGTGATCCTCCTATCTCAGCCTCCCAAGTAATGGGATTACAGGCATGTGTCACTACACCAGGCTGCTGGTCTCTTTTTAATAAATATTTTTAATGAAAGAGTCTTGTCTTTTTATGGCAACTTACGATAAGACTAAGAATTTTTCTGTCAAGAGAACTTTATTAAGTGTATAATAAACATTTATTGATTTAGAACATTTTCCCCAAAATAAATTAAGGCAGAATCACACATACAAATCTCAGACTATAGCTTAGCTATCTTACTGAATTTATTTGTTTTAAGTGACCCTTCTAACTGAAGAACATGCACCACCATAAAAGAAAGATTAGACATAAAAGCTAGTTAGTCTAATGTTGACATTTTAAACCCAGAGAACAATAAATTGAGCTACACTTCATACTGTATATAAATTTAAAATGCTTTATAGGTTGAATCTAGTTACTTTTTGTTTGTTTCCTGGGTCACTTTTCAACAAATTCCAATTATTTCAAATCTTGATAGTCATTGAAAAGTAAAACAAGAATGAAAAATGAGATGTTGATAATTATCCTACCCTGTATTCATTGACGTGACTCAGTTCTTCATTGAGCACATATCTTTTTCTTAATTTTTTAAATTTTAAAAAGTGACTTACTACAGTAAAGCTGGTGGAGTAGTTATTTCACTGAAAAACTAAGGCAGGCCGGGCGTGGTGGCGCACGCTTGTAATCCCAGTACTTGGGAGGCAGAAACCGGAGGATCCGGGTTCGCAGCCAGCCTCAGCTAAGTAGTGAGGCCCTCTGCAACTTCACGAGACCCGGTTTCAAAGTAAAGGATAAAAATAGGGCCGGGGGTACGCCCCTGGGTTCAATCCCCGGTACCGCAAAAAAAAAAAAAAAAGAAAAACTAAGGCAGAAGCTATAATATTTTTCTATCTATGGCTTTTATAATGCTTTTGTAAAAGCATCACAGTGAGTGTTCAGATTCAGTTTTTTTCTTATATGTGAGTTTACATAATGTGGTGCGCGGAAATAGTGTTTACGCTTATTGTTCCCATGGAAGACCAACGTAGAGCTCAATGAATTCTACGTTGAGGCTGTAGTTTTCAGCTTATTTAAAGCTTATAAAAAGAATGCTCTTTCCTCAGCAGGAGAAAACAATTAGTCAGTTCATTAATTAGTTACTGTTTATACTTTTAGTTTTTCAATTTTCTTGAAGTCTTCTACTCTCAATATGAGAATTAACTTGTAACAGCAGTTTGATAATATTTTGTGATTAAGGCATCACAAAGGACTGAGCATTATAAATATTTTATGCTAGCAAAGATATGACCTTGAATAAACTAACAGATATTCTTCATAACATAAAATGTGTAAATAATTCTATTAGATTATCTTTTAAATGTTCTCATATTTTGGACATTAACTTTTTATGTTTTAACCATGAAGGCACACTCACATTTTATAAAGCTTTATTGCTCATTAATTAAATGTATAGCCTTCATTTGTTAACTTTGACCATTTTATTGTATTGATTCAATGTAATTTTACAAGGTATATAAGAATTTCTAGGGACCTTGCTTAGGGTAGAAAAAATTTGAAATCATTAAGTTCAAAATTAAGAAGTTAATTTGGCTTTATTTGTTATACAATGATATATATGAAAATATATCCACACCTATGACTTGAGATTCTACTGCTTGGAATCAAGGCCTGTAATTTTTCATGTAGACTCTGTTAGTAATTGTGCTGTATTTGTAGAAAGAGCATTATATGTAAAATATTTAGGTTAATTAAGAATATGCTTGGATGACTTTTCTTTTCCTTTCCTTTCCCTTGTCTTGTCTTGTCTTTCTTGTACTGGGGATTGAACCCGGAGGCATTCTACCTCTGAGCTACACTCCCAGTCCTATTTATTTATTTATTTTGTTTTGAAACAGGGTTTTGCTAGGTTACTGAAAGTCTCACTAAGTTGCTAAGGCTGGCCTCCAACCTGCAATCCTCCTGTCTCAGCCTCCCAAGTACTGGGATTAGAGGTGTGCACCACCACACCAAGCTGAATGACTATATTTCAAACTTGGAGACAAGGCTAGAGAATAGGCAGATTTTTTTCTATCCAACATTTAATTATCTCTTTTAAATATTTTAGGTTGTTGCTCAAATAGTATGGTTGATGGATCATATTTTTAAGTACACAAACTTTGGAATTGTTTCTCTAATGCATGGAGACTTCTTTATAAGACAGGTAAGTGGTGAACATTTTTTCCCACACGATGATAGTCTGGTCAAGCTGATTCTTGACTATGAAAAGGTGCATAACAAAACCAACTATAATAGATAGAGCCAGTTCTAGTGTCTTAGGGAGCCCTTCCTCTGAGTCTTTGTTCCGTAAACATTTATTTCAACCTGAATTTGAGTATGCAGGAGTAATAAGATACTTGTAACGCAAATATTTTAATCTCCACTCTCCTCCCACCTAGAGGGTACAGTTCAGTTTAGTAAATGTTTATCAAGCACCTGCTGCATTCCCTGCTCTTTAGCATCTTAGCTGTGTGAATTGGCCATATTACTTAACCGACTCAGTTTCCTTATTTTTCAAATGAAAATAATAGATAGTAATCCCCCTCAGTTAGTTGTTGTGGGGATTAGAAGTAATACACTTCATGCACTCGGAACAGTGCCTGCTACCTTCATCATCATTTTTATTGATTATTAATAATATTATCTATATTATTACTATTATTTTATTTATAGGGAGCTATTATGTGATATAAAAGATATCTCCATTACTAGTAGGGTGATTATTAAATAAATAAATAAAATAACAATAAGAAGAAATATATTGGGAATTCATTTTAGGAAGAGTTGAGTATATTGGATTTCTGTGAATACAGGAAAACTTTAGAGGACAAAATGATATTTAGATAAATTTCAAAGATGGATAAAGGTAAATTGGGAAGGGTCCCAAGCATAAGGAATAGGTTAGTGCAGGGAAATGAATCATACCATCTTATCCAGTAAGCATTGCTTTATAATATTTCCTTGGTATACTGGTATTATACACTTATTTTCCAAAGTGGAAAACCAAAATATGATATGTAAGTTTTTATGTGTGGTAATAGCACACTTATTGGTATTTATATATTGAGCAATTTTAACCTGAATTGTGCAGTGCTCTGCACACAGTACTTAATGAATAGCTGGTGAATCAAAAGAAGACTTTTCTAAGAACCACAAATTCAGAAATAATCTGGAAGTGAGTAGAAAACTTCTAAGCTCTGTGAAATTAGGTGTCACAAAATATAGCCACTTGGTACCATACAGTTTTAAGTACAGAATGTGTTTCTGTTTTTCACATGCTGTGTAGTTACCTAGTTTCTTCTGGAAACAACCTTGTTTTCTTCTGAGCAAAAAACAAAAAGAAGCATAGACTATAGAACCTCAGGAAGAAATGGCAGTGTGGATTGGCCACAAGGTCAAGACAAAGTAAACAGTGCCAAGAAAAAAGAACCTAGCCTAATATCTCGGGAGATAGCAGCCTGACTAAAAGCTTAGCAGTCTAGGGGACCCAGTGGAAAAAGTAGCCAAGCCCTGACATCATGAGGCCTGAGGAAGTTAGTGTGGTTCATAGTGTTGTATAACAGTTGATCCTATTAATGACCATCAAGCATCAAGAAGAAACTAAATTATTGGTGTACTTTGAGGGAATAAAAGTGAAAACTTATATACTCCAAACTATTTTCCTTATTATTGCAATGTAAACTTTTATATACATAAAACTATATATCAAAGTATGTGGGAGATTTCCAAATTCATTTCTAATGAACAGCATTTTTCCCCTGATAGATTAGTAATAAAAATCTGTAACATGGATGCAGAGTTGGAATAAGAAAAGTATTAATTTTTTTAAAAAATGCTTGGAACTTTGCTACTAGACCAGTTTTGACAAGATCTTCTAAGAATAATAAAAATATTTTACATGTATTCTTGGGAACTTAAAAGCTATCTTAATCATAATCAATTCAATTCAGTAAACTAGCTAAGAAAATGTCTTCTTATTTGCATTTGGCACATTTAATCTAAAGACTGAAAGTGTGTTAATTTTTCTGAGAAGGTTCCATAATTGTGTTGACTGGAAAATATTAGCAAATTGATCATACTGAAAGAAAGAACCTTTCTGACATTTACTTGTAGGTTTTGGGTCTTCCAACAGATTTTTCTGGATTTCTGTTTTCAGTCTTCAAGTCATTCTCTTTCTTCTCTTTCCCTCACAACTAAGATCCAGTCCCATCCAAATGTCCTTTTAACTTTGCTTTCAAATGATTTCCTGAATGTGCCCAATTATCATGAATACACCATAGTTGAATCTCATCAAACTCTCTTGTGTGAACCCACCCTATTTCTGGTAGTCTTTTTGTAACAGGAACCAGCAGATTTTTTTCAAATACAAATAAGATTACAACACCATGTTTAAAACTATCCCGTGATTACATCTAAAATTATTTATACCCATACACAAGGCCCTTTTTATTGGGTCTCCACCTCCCTCTGCAATTCCATCTCCTGTCACTGACTGCCCCATTTCATCACCAGTCACGCTGGCCTTGGTACTGTTCTCTGAACTTCCTGAGCTTGGGTCTTGTGCTCTCACCTGGGTCTTGTGCTTTTTGTGTTCATCAGTTGGGTTCTACTGCCTCTCGCCTCCGGGGGGCTTCTTCCCTTACATTATCAGCTCATTGCTCACACATCACCTCCTCAGAGCAGCTTCCCTGACCTACTTGGCCCTTTCTCTCCACTTAACTCTTTTCTTCCTAACACATATCACCAGTTAGTTTACACTCCATATTTACCACTTTCCCAAACTAGAGTATAAGTTCCCTGAGGGTCTCCTGTTGTGTACTGCTCCGTCTCTAGAGGTGTGGATAGCACTTGGCAAATAGTAGGCACTCGGTATGTAGTCACTGAATCGGTCTGTGACTGAGTTTTCAGGGCAGTCAGAGCAAGTTACTTTTCCTGAAGAAAGAAAAGTTTATATAAGTGCTAATAACTTCTCTCTTTCTACCACTGGGGTCAAAGAGGGCAATAAGTGGGGGGAAATCACTATCCTATTCTATTTTATGATTGGAATTTAGAAATGATTATTTTTATTTAATCTTACAACATTTTAATTGCATTTATACCTGTCCTTATTATACTTTTGTGCCTTCTAGGGAAGAGCCTATCGTGACCAACAGCTGCTACTGCTCAAGAAGCACCTAGAAAATAATTATAGGAGCAGAGATCGGAAATGGATTGTTTTATTTCCCGAAGGGGGCTTCCTCAGGAAGAGGCGAGAAACAAGTCAGGCATTTGCCAAGAAAAATAACTTGCCATTTCTTAAACATGTCACTTTGCCAAGGTTTGGGGCAACAAAAATTATTTTGAATGTACTTGTAGCACGACAGGAAAATGGAAATCTAGCAGGAGGAGATGCTAAAGAATTAGGTATGATGGTTTTCAGCATTTTTTACCTTGTTTGGATTAAATTATCTTCTGGAGTTCCAGAAAATATAATTGTTCTTTCTTATATATATATATATATTTTTTTTTTTGCGGTACTGGGGATTGAACCCAGGGGCGTTCTACCTCCGCGCTACACCCCTGGCCCTATTTTTTATACTTTATTTTGAAACCGGGTCTCACGAAGTTGCGGAGGGCCTCACTAAGTAGAGAGAGAGAGAGAGAAAGAGACAGTGAGATAGAGAGCTGAGGATGGCCACGAACCCGGATCCTCCGGTCTCCGCCTCCCAAAGTGATAAGTCTTATTTGCAGTGAAATGACTGGGATTACAAGCGTGCGCCACCACGCCCGGCTTAATTTTTGTCAAATAGAACTATTACTTGGGGAGAAGATGAAATTAATTTTTAATGTTTCTTTTTATAAAAGTAGTTCATAGCTAGGTATGGTGGCATATACTTGTAATCTCAGTACTTGGGAAGCTGAAACAGGAGGATCGCAGGTTGGAGGACAGCCTCAGAAAGTAGTAAGACTCTCATCAGCCTAGCAAAACCCTGTTTCAAAATAAAAAATAAAATAAAATAGGTCTGGGGGTGTAGCTTGGAGGTAGAATGCCCCTAGTTCAATCCCCAGTACCCCCCCACACACACACAAAAGTAATTTTTGCTTAAAATAATGTATCCAAATGGTACAGAAATGTGTAAAGTCAAATGTTTCTTTCCCCTATCCTACCTATCCTTACTTCCAAGTGATTCCCACTGCTGCAATAAATATTCCTGAAAATGTCTATAAATTTGTGAAACTCCTTCTGTAGTATAGATTCCTCAAAGTGGAACAACTAGGTTAAAACTAAGGTGTTAGAAACCAGGTGTGGTAGTACACACCTGTAATCCCAGTACTTGGGAAGCAGAGACAGGAGGATCACAGGTTCAAAGTCAACCTCAGCAACTTAGTAAGTCCCTGATTTAAAAAATAAAATAGGGCTAGGGTTGTAGCTCAGAGGTAGAATGTCCCTGGGTTCAATCTTCAACACCACAAAAAAAAATATGTATATATGTATAGAAATGACTTGTCTGAAAAAACTAATCATAGATATACACATTTAAATATTAATGATATATATTATTTTATTTACCAAATTTATAGTTTTTTAATAGAGAATATACTTAATATAGTTTGACATTATTAAGACCCTTAAAGTGTTAATAAGTGACTCAGTTATTTCATTGCAAATAAGACTTGTCAAAAGGAAATGGTCTGAAGTACAAGCAAAGAAATTTGTCTCAGCATTATTTAAAATAGCAAAAAATTGGAAATAGCCAGAAGAGAGAATGAATAAATAATTATCAAATATTCATACAGTGGAATAAAAAGGCTTGGCAAAGTACTTTTGCTTTCGTGTTAATAGGTGGAGGAAGCACACCCGTGAAAACGGCGTGAGCTCAAGTCTGTAAGCAGTAGGCAGTGAGCGAAAGGAAAGACACCAACGTGTTGGCAGTCCTTGTTTCTCTCAGTTGTATCGTTATGGGTAACTTTCTCCATTTCTTAGTACTTTTCTGAATTTTCCAATTTTAAAAATAATGAGTATGTATTACTTTTGTGGCCAGAAAAAAGTAATCCACAATCCAAGATGCAGCCACCTTGGAGAGAGCGTGGTAGAGGGTTTGCAGAAGATGTTTGTGCCAACAGCCTGCCCACTGCCTTGCGCAAATTTATCTAAGCCAATGCTATCAGGAAAGTTTAAATTCAGAAGCTGAAAGAAATTCACTAGCTTCTTTCCTTAGTAGCATTTTGCTATTTCTGTTAATATTCTTTAAATAAAACGAAAATTGAAATGATTGCTCTCAGAAATGTGTTTTTAAATGGTGAGAAAGAGCAGTTGTAGAACTAATGCCCATGAGATTGCACTGAGTTTTCCTTTGTTTTTTTTTTTCAAGCAGCTGCTTGCCAGTCTGCTCTCTTAATCTTTCATCATCTATTAAAAGGACAAATTGAAAGAGTCTTTTAATAGGAAAATTCAAAATAGCTTCATTGCTGGAGAGACAGGGTGGCAATGTCAGCCAAGCCAAAACTGGAAGGCAAAGGTCTTCCAAATAGGATTAGTCGCACTAAGAAACATCGCTGTTTAAATAATGCACCCAGTCATTACCCAATGGTGTTCTAGATCTTGAAGGAAGGGGCAGTTGTCATGCCGATTGCCTAGTCGTGAAGAAAGGTTTTTCTTTTGGAGAGAAACAGTTTCTGTTTATAAACAAAGAAGTTTATTATATATCCTGCCTTAGTTACTGTTCCTATTTTTTATGTGTGTGGTCCTGGGCATTGAACCCAGAGGTATTCTCTCTCTCAGCAATTTTTTTTGGGGGGGTACTGGGAATTGAACCCAGGGGCATTCTACCTCCGAGATACATCCCCAGCCCTATTTTCATTCTTTATTTTTGAAGCAGGGTCTCACTAAATTGCGGAGTGCCTCACTAAGTAGCTGAGGCTGGCAGCAAACCTGCGATCCTCCTATCTCAGCCTCCCAAGTACTGGGATTACAAGCGTGTGCCACCATGTCCAGCTCTTTTTTTTTTTCTTTTTGGAAACAGGGTCACTCTACGTTGCTAAGAGTCTTACTAAGTTGCTGAGGCTGGTCTTGAACCTATTATCCTCCTGTCTCAGTCTGCTAAGTACTGGGATTACAGGCATGCGCCACCACATCTGGCTTGTTTTGATATTTTTGCATTTTATTTTTCTTAGTGCTTGTATTCACTGACATTTCATCCCATATAAATACAGACCATGCCTTTGAGTTTGTTTTAATATGTGATCCATGCACACATATCAAAATTAAGTTCTGTCCAATTAAGCTTTAAAAGGATTAGTATCTTTTGTATGTTTATTATATGAATAACAGATATTAGACTGAATTCTGGTATCTTTTTCCCCATCACTTCATTATAAAAATGTTCAAATACAAATTTGAAAGAATTTTACAGTGGCTATCCATGAGCTGACCAACAGATTCTATAACATTTTACTATATTTGTTTTATCACATTTTTCTCTACCCTTCTCTCCATTCATTTTAGTTCATCTTACGTTGTTTTTTTAATGCATCCCCAAATAATCACTATACTTCATCTCTGAACATTTCAGCATGTATATCACCGGTAGTTTGTAAAATGTATTTCTTTACATAAACTATTCTTTTTGCAGTATGTTATTTTGTTGGGGGGGGCATTGGGGGTTGAACCCAGGGGCATTCTACCTCAGAGCTACACCCCAGACCAATTATATTTATTCATTTATTTCATCTGGAAACAGGGTCTTGCTAAGTTGCTGAGAGCCTCGCTAAGTTGCCAAGGCCAGCATGGAACCTGCAA
Source organism: Glis glis (assembly GCA_004027185.1). NCBI lineage: Eukaryota > Metazoa > Chordata > Mammalia > Rodentia > Gliridae > Glis > Glis glis. Next base: position 4,172 of record PVJS01006472.1, on the reverse strand, counting down.
TCCTCCTTTCTCAGCCCCCCAAGTACTGGGATTACAGGCATGTGCCACCATGCCCTACTTAGCAGTATTTTTGTGTGTGTGTGTGGTACTAGGGATTGAGCCCAGGGGCATTTTACCTCCAAGCTATACCCTCAGCCCTATTTTTTTAAATTTTATTTTGAAACAGGGACTCACTAGGTTGATGAGATAAAATGCTTTAACTTATGATCTTTTTATAGGCCAATATTTTATAGGAGTGATACAATATGAATAGGCCGTTGATAGTAAATAATAGTGCTGTCTTATGTGTTTTGAAGTTCAACCATTTTATAAAACCGTAAGAAATCCTTTATTTTATCCTAAGTACATTATAGAACAACAGCACCAAAGTTCATCCTGTTTTCTTTTTTTCTTTTTTTTTTTTTTTTTTTTTTGCTGTACTGGGGATTGAACCCACGGGCATTCTACCTCCGAGCTACACCCCCAGCCCTATTTTTTATTCTTTTTTTTGGTACTAAGGATTGAACCCAGGGGCATTCTACCTCTGAGCTACACCCCCAGCCCTATTTTTTATTCTATATTTTGAAACAGGGTCTCACTAAGTTGCGGAGGGCCTCAGTCACTCAGCTGAGGCTGGCTGCGAACCCGGATCCTCAAGTCTCATCCTCCCAAGTACTGGGATTACAAGCGTGTGCCACCATGCCTGGCTGTTCATCCTGTTTTCTTAAAGCAAAAGAATATTGATATGCTTGTTTTACACCGCTCAAGTAATCTGTATTGTGTTATTTGCTGCAGATAATATAAAAATTGATCCATCCGTAATCATTTTTTGTTGTTGTTGTTCTCAGAGAGCAAATCAAAAGGCCTTCAGTGGATAATAGATACAACCATAGCCTATCCCAAAGCTGAACCTATAGATATTCAAACTTGGATCCTTGGATACAGGAAGCCAACAGTCACACATGTTCATTACAGGTAAGAATTATGTATTAGTACTCAGTATGTATCCAACAGTATGACCTCAGGACAGTGTGAATGTTTTAATATTTAAATTTTAATCAGACAGTGGAAGTAGTTGGCATGGTTTGTATTTACAGGGAATGAAAATCGTTCTACTGAATTTTTCATATGAAAATATTTAAAATAATTATTTCCACTGAGTGACACAGATCTCTAAAAATGTTTTTATAAGGCCACATGAACATTTGATTGCCTGACACTCTTTTTTTTTTTTTTTGGTACTGGGGGTTGAACCCAGAGGCATTCTACCTTCAAGCTACACCCCCAGCCTGATTTTTTATTTCTTATTTGGAAACAGGGTCTCACTAGGTTTGATGCAAGTCTCACTACTTGCTGAGACTGTCCTCAAACCTGTGATCCTCCTGTCTCAGCCTCTGAAGTACAGGGATTACAGGCGTGCGCCACCACGCCCAGCTCTGCCGACACTCTTGACAAAAAGTAACTTAAAGGACAAACATCAAGGATAAATATATAGCCACTCAGGTTAAGTAGATATGTAGCAATAGAAATGGAATTTGTTTTGAAGTCATTAGTCCACATAGATAATCTGAATTATTACATTGATTACTTAAATATGACTTATACTTGCACATTTTTAATATTTTAGTATGCCCTTGTTATTTGCATAAACAACAGCAAAAACATTTATTGAATATCTACTCCGTGCTGGCTTCTTGAGATTTTTTGGTACTAGGAATTGAACCCAGGGGCATTCTGCCTTTGAGTTACACCCCCAGCCCTTTTTATTGTTTATTTTGAAATAGTCTCTCGCTAAGATGCTAAAGGTCTCTCTAAGTTGCTGAGGCCGGCTTCAAACCCACGATCTTCCTGTCTCAGCCTCCCAAGCACTGGGATTACAAGCATGTGCCACCACACCCGGCTGAGGTTTTTTTTAATGTAGATTTTTTTGGGGGGGTTTCATGTAAATGTGTGAAGGTATTTATATCAAAGCATGGTACTGATAAGGCTTATATAGAATTGGTCACTTTATAGGCCATTTAGGTTTATTTTCCTTGTCAGAGACTTCAACCCAACTTATAACAACTGACTTACAAATGTGAGGAATTGGTCCCAAGGAAGACCATAAAGACCAATAAAGGATCCTCACGACAAGAGGAAAACTACTCAAATTACATACCTAATAGATAGGTAGCATATTTTCATATGTGTAAACCATCAGTGTTCTACAAATGTTAAGTACAGAGTTGGGAGAATCTAAAACTTAAATTTTGCAACTTAAAATTAAATTATAGTTTGGGTTTTTGATATGTGGGATGACTAGAAAAATTACAGTTGATTCTAGTATGTGACTTACACTGCTGAATTAGGAAGTTCACATTGTAAGATAAGAGTATAATTCTTGATTACTTTTCTGACTTCATTCCACATATATTATGCATTTTACTTAAGTTATTGAGCATGCACTATATACAAGGTGATGTGCTAGGCTCTGGAAGAATTTCTGTAGGAACAGTTTTATTTCATATATATGAAACATGCCTAGCTTTCAGTAAGCTTTTAAGTTATTATCTATCAACAAAGATCAATGTTAATGCTCAAGCTAGAAGTATATGGTAGTTGAATATATGTATTGGATACAAGTAGATTGTATCTTCATTGGATATATGTAGATATTCCTAGCAGATCATACCCAAACAGAACTGAAACAAGGAAGAAAACATTCTGTTATGTGGACATTCTGTTACAGTTGACCCTGTTTTTCTTTTTTAACCAATAAGTAGAGGAAATTTTAGTTGGTAGATAATCCAGAAAAAATGAATCAAATCATAAGGGATCTTAGAAATTGAAGAATTTATCCATTTATCACAAAATTTATTTAATAGAAACAAGAATAAAGGTCTTAAATTCGCTTGAAGTAGAGGTTCTTATCCCTGGGCTTGCTGAATGAACCTCAAAGAATTTTTTTAACCAAGTCTATGCAAAATTTTGTGTATGTTGTATTTTTCTACAGAAAAGGTTCATAACTTTTACTTTATTATCAAATGGTCTGTGGCCTAAAAATATTAAGAACCCCTGACAGCCGGGCGTGATGGCACACGCTTGTAATCCCAGTACTTTGGGAGGCAGACACCGGAGGATCCGGGTTCACAGCCAGCCTCAGCTCTCTCTCTCTCCCCCTGTCTGTCTGTCTGTCTCTCTCTCTCCCTGTCTCTCTCTCTACTTAGTGAGGCCCTCCGCAACTTCGTGAGACCCGGTTTCAAAATAAAGTATAAAAAATAGGGCCGGGGGTGTGGCGTGGAGGTAGAACGCCCCTGGGTTCAATCCCCGGTACCACAAAAAAACACACAAAAGAACCCCTGACTTAGAGATCAAAACCAAATTATAGATAGATAAGGAGTCATTAATTTGATGCAGAAATATACTTCTATTAATTAAAAAGAAGCTCTCAGAAATATATTTCTTTATAGAAACTTTATTACCAGATATATAAAGAATAAGGAAAACTTCATTGTGTTAGTTTAGTAGAAATTAAATTATGATATAGAATCATACTCCAAAATATCTACTAAAGTACACATTATACCTTATTATTTATAGGTGCACACATATGTACATAACCTAGGAGTCTTGCTGGGACAGATGGGAGGTACACTGTTCTTTTCTTCCTGGGAATTTATGATAGAGAGTATTGACCAGTGTTAGGGACAGGAAAGGACCTGTGTTTCCATAGGAAAGAGAGCAAATGAAAGGGCAAGAGAGACCAGAGGTGTCTGGTGTCAGTATAGGACTGAGGTTTTGCAAGAGCTTGTGAAAATGGACATGGGGCATGTCCTCAGCAAATCTCAGGAATAGGCTCTGCCATCCATCCTGACTCTTCATGTATTGTTGTAGTCTATCAGGGTACCACTGGGGATAGGGAAAAAAAGATTGGTTTTAGTTCAGACTTTCTATTTGGTTATATTTTTAAAATATTAAACAATGATGAGATGTTTCCAATTAGAATGAGAGTTTTAAAATGCAACATTAGAAATCATGTATGTATATACATATGTGTGTGCATTATATAAATAACTGTGGTTAGATCTCTCTCTCTCTCTCTCTCTCTTGTTGTTGTTGTTGTTTTTATATTGGAGATTGAGCTCAGGGACATTCTACCTCTGAACTACACCCCCAGACGTGTGTGTGTGTGTGTGTGTGTGTGTGTGTGTGTG
>PVJS01006471.1:0-59696 GCA_004027185.1 Glis glis | reverse complement strand
TGGTACTTGTGTAGGGTGGCGTGGTACTTGCGTAGGGTGGCGTGGTACTTGCGTAGGGTGGCGTGGTACTTGCGTAAGGTGCGTGGTACTTGCGTAGGGTGGCGTGGTACTTGCGTAAGGTGGCTTGGTACTTGCGTAAGGTGGCTTGGTACTTGTGTAGGGTGGCGTGGTACTTGTGTAGGGTGGCATGGTACTTGTGTAGGGTGGCGTGGTACTTGTGTAAGGTGGCTTGGTACGTGTGTAAGGTGGCTTGGTACGTGTGTATAGCCGGTACACATCCTCCTGTATACCCTAACGCCTCTCGAGATTACCTATAATACCTAATACAACATAAACGCCGCATAAATCTTTGTTATACCGTATTGTTTAGAAAATAACGACAAGAAGGAGTCTACATGTTAAGCACAGATGCGACTCTTTTTTTTTTTGGTACTGACTGAACCAGGGGTGTTCTACCTCCGAACTATACCCATAACCCTTTTGATTTTTTTTTTTTTTTTTTGCGGTACCGGGGATTGAACCCAGGGGCGTTCTACCTCCGCGCTACACCCCCGACCCTATTTTTTAATGCTTTATTTTTGAAACTGGGTCTCACAAAGTTGCGGAGGGCCTCACTAGGTAGAGAGAGAGAGAGAGAGAGACAGAGAGATACAGGGAGAGAGAGAGAGAGAGAGAGAGGGATTGCGCGCACGCGCATGCACACTGAGATTGGCTGCAAACCCGGATCCTCCGATCTCTGCCTCCCAAAGTACTGGGATTACAAGCGTGTGCCACCATGCCCAGCTCAATTTTTTGTTTTGAAACAGAGTCTCGGTGGGTTGCTGAGAGTCTCGCTCCATTGCCGAGGCTGTCCTTGAGCCTGTGATCCTCAGGTACTGGAATCACAGGCATGTGTCACCATGCCTGGCTCAGATGTAATTTTGAGGAATAATTTCAATCCACAGTTGGTTGAATCCATGGGTGTGGAACCTGAAGATAAGGAGGGCCGACTGTATACACCACACAGCCATCTAATAGATCAGCTAAAAGTTCCTCTGTGCCCCTCCCAGGCCATGCACCACCCAAAGGGATGCAACCCTTCTTAGTCCTGCCATTTGTTTTTTTCTAGAACTTTCTGTAAGTGGACCCTAGAGTATGTATTCCTTTTTTTTTTTTAATTTTTTGTGGTACTGGGAATTGAACCCAGGGGCTCTCTATCTTCAAGCTACACCCCCAGCTCTTTTTATATTTTATTTTCAAACAGCTTCTTACTAAGTTTCTGAGGGTCTCATTAAATTGCTGAGGCTGGCCTCTGACCTGCAATGCTCCTGTCTCAGCCTCCCAAGTACTGGGATTGCAGGCGTGCACCACCACGCCTGGCTCCTATGTGTTCCTTGTTATCTGGCTTTATTCAGTCAACATAATATTTTTAGGAATCACTTCTCATACTCCAAGTGTCAGTAGCTCATTCACGTTCATTGCTGAGTAGTATTCCAGGCATGAACATGCTAGTTTGATTACCCTTTCTCTTAGGATGGACACTGCAGCTGTTGAAGAACTGGCAGACTCTTTTTAAAGCTGCGGCACCATTTCACATCTCCCCCAGCAGCGTGGAGGGCTCCTATTCTCCACACCCTCGCCACCATGGCTCGCTTATCTTTTTCACTGTGACCATCTGGTCGGCATGAAGTGGCTGCTCTCTGAGGTTCTGATGGCTTTCTCCCGACGGCTGGTGAGGTTAAGCATCCTTTTCCGCGCTCCCTTGCCATTTGAATATCTCCTCTGGGGAAACGTCTATTTCTCTGTTTATTGTTGTTGCTTTGCGGTGCCGGGGAGGGCTGGTGGGCGAGACCGCCAGCTCTGGGGGAAGTGGCTTCTAGACTCCTCGCCTGCGGTCTAGTCACTTTGATGCTGTCAGTGACACGCCTGGCGTCTGCTGCTTTTCTTTTCTGCTCCTCCCATCTGTGCTCTTGGTCTTTCGTTCCTCCTTTCCGCCTTCTTTTGCACCGAGGGTTGCAGTGGGGGCTTTCTGTCACAGCCTGCCCTGAGTAACTCCGTCCCTGCCATGGACGACGTAAGACGTTAGCGGCAGTGTGACTCCGTTTACCGCCTTCAGCCTTTCGTGCTGCTGCTGTTGGATACAGTGACTTACTTCTAGGATTATGACAGGCCCCACAGTGTATTGTTAAATATTTTGCATCAGCAGTCGGTGGTCTTTAAGAGAAATTAAGGAAAAAAAATTTATTTTGCCAACGTATTTACCGTTTCTGGTGAGCCTCGCCCCTTCCTGAAGCCCCAGGCGCCCATCTTGCAACGCTCCCTCTAGCCTGAGGCCTCTCCTTTGGCGTGGCTCCCAGGCCGCGTCTGCAGGAGCCAACGCCGGCCTTCTGGGTCTTGCTTTCCCAGCACTGTGGTAAGATTGTTCCATCAGCTTCTAGCTGCGTCGTTCCTGATGAGGCGTCCGCTGTCCTCGGGCGGCTGAACACGGTCTGCTCTCTCTGGCTGCTCTCAGGGCTGCGTACTTGGTTTTCAGGAGGTGGACCGCAGCCTCGGTGTCTACGTGTGAAACCTTCGCGTTCATTGTGCTCGGGGTTTATGTTCCTGCGTTGTGGGGAGTTTTAAACCATCGTCTCTTCAAATACTCCTCCTGTCCCGTTTTCTCCCCGTCTCCTGGGATCTAATGATACAGATGTCAGACTGTGGGCCTGCTTACCTTTTCTCATCTTTTCTCTCTCTGCCTTAGTTTTGATAAGACCCATGTATTGCTCGGTTTTCATCGCTGGGACAGAATGCCGGAGATAAGCAGCTTAAAGGAGGGAAGGGCTATTCTGGCTCACGGCTTCAGAGGTTCCAGTCCAGGGTCGCGCAGCCCTGTTGTTTTGGGCTGTGGCCCACCATCCTGGTCAGAATGTGTGGCAGCTCGAAGCTGCTTGCCTCATGGGGGCTGGGAAGCAGAGAGAGGGCAGGGAGGGGCTATGGTCCCCTGTCCCCTTCCAGGGCACGCCCCCGTGACCTAACCTCCTTCCGTTAGGCTCCGCCTCCTAAAGGTCCCACCACCTTTCAGTAGTGACACAGGCCGAGGACCGAGCCCTCAACACCTGGACCTTTGGGGGACATCCAGGGTCCAACTGTAGCAGGCTGGAACTTTCTTCTGGTCCTGTATTCTAGTATTTCCACTTTGTCTTTTGAAGGACTTGCACTTCTCTCCTGAGTTCTTCTTGCCCTCAGGACAGGACATCAGGACAGCTGTGCTGGCTGTGTCTCTTGTCCATCTTTAAATGTATCTGTGCCTGGCCCCCAGGACTGTGGCAGTCCTGCCACCTCTGCACCCTGCACGCGGGCACACCAGCACCGTGAGCCCTGCCCACCGCTCTCTGCAGCTGGGCCTGCGCAGTGCTGGCACATGACAGGTGCGGATGAAGCCCTCGGAGCGGCTTGAGAGGGGCGCTCACCCGCAGGCACCTCCTGGGCCCTAGGGTGGCAGAGGTCCCCTCCAGACAGGCTTCCTGTGGCTTCTGCCGGCCAGAGCGTCCCCACAAGCAGCAGCCCCGGGAGGGCCTGGCTCATCAGTGCAGGCAGGGGTGCGCACATCTGGACAGGTTTCCTGGGGGGTGTAGGACGGCTGCGCTTGTTTGTTGGGTTTCGGGGTATCAGGAGAAGCACCCTCCAGCAGGGCTGGGAAGTGACACGCACTCAGGTCAGCCTCCAAGGCATCAGGCCGGTGAGGACCTAGGGGCCATCTGTCAGGCGAGGCTGGGTGGCACAGGGGACTGCAACACGTCCCTGCAACATGTCCCAGATAGCATCTCTGGGTGGGAGGGCCTGTCAGCTGTCCTGGCACTGTCTCCCAGCACTGGCATCCCCAGGGGTTCCTTGCTCATGAACTGGGTGCTCCCTGAGGGCCGGGTTTGTGCCTCCCTGGCTTTAGCACTGCGGGTGGGGGTGGAGTGGGGCAGCGGCACCAGGACAACTTCAGGCTCCCTGTAGACTTGGTTTTACATCCTTTTTACTGATGATTTTGATGGCTTGTAGCTTGCAGAGATGTGGAAACTACTGATTTGCTTAAAGGCATTTTGCAAGGGTTTAGAGACACGGACTGAAGCCAGGCATGAGTGTGCACGCCTGTAATCCCAGTACTTGGGAGGCTGAGACAGGAGGATCGTAGGTTCGAGGCCAGCCTGAGCAATTTAGTGAGACCCTCTTTCAAAATAAAAAAACAAAGTCGGGTTGGGAGTGTAGCTCAGAGGTAGAGTGCCCCTGGTTCAATCCCCAGCACCACAAAACAACAACCACAAGAGGAAGCAGACTGGGAGAATCGGCCTGCTGGTGCTCTGCTGCCGCCCACTCCTCATTCTAGCCCTTTCCCTGTGTAGGTACAGGTAACAGCATCATGGTCACCACAACACACGGCTTTTTGCGCTGGGAGCTGAAGAGCGACAAGAACGTTGAAGAGACACGCACCTCCTTCCTGGGCTTCCAGCTCCTTCCCCAGGTACCTGCAGCGTGAGCCACAGAGGGCGGGCAGCTGCGGCCCGGGGCCCGGTCCCATGGTGCTTTCTGTCCCAGCAGGAGCAGCTGTGGGCGGCCCTCGAGGGGCGCAGCGAGGTGTACATCTGGAGCCTGAAGGACCTGGCCCAGCCCCCACAGAGGATTCACCTTCAGGACTGCTCCGAGGTCAGCTGCATGATCCTGGTGAAGAGGCAGGTAAGGCAGAGTTGCCGCGCTCACCGTACATCTTCCCCTTGGTGGCTGCACGCGCAGGCTGTGTCCCAGGTTGTCAGCGGCCTCGGTTTCACGATGTGATCACCACGCTAAGAGACGTGATGTCCCCAGGGCCACCACAGCACATTGCCAAAAATCCACGTGGCTTGAGCAACAGAACTTTGTTTTCTCGAATTCTGGAAGCTGGAAGTCGATCCAGGGTTGGCACGGCGGCTTCCTTCCCGGGGGCCCGTGTGCTGTGGCGGCCCTTGGCTTGCGGATGCATCCCTCTCCTCTGTGCCTCTGCCTCTATGCAGCACCCTCCTGCACGTTGTTCTGTGAGGGTCCAGCCTGCTCCAGTACGGCCACATTTTAACTAAGTACACCTGCAAAGACTGTTTCCAAATAGCCTTTCTCGCCTCGGAGGTTCCAGAAAGGACGTGGATTTGCGGGGACACTATTCGACCCCTTAGTCTTCCAAATTCATACCCGTCCCACGTGCAAAACCCATTCACTCCATCCCAACATCCCCAATGTCTACCCGCTTCCACCATCAACTCTTGCGTCCAAGCTCTGATCTAAATAGACCCAGCTAATTCGGGGTGGGTGCTGGTCGGCTTCCCGTTACTGTAACAGCCTGAGGTGAGCAGCCGGGGAGGAGGGAGGCTCGTTTGGGCTCACGGTTCTGGGGGTTGCAGCCCATGACCAGGTGGACCCGGGCGCTGGCCTGTGGCGAGGCAGCGCTGGCGGAGAGCGTGTGGCCAGGAAGGCAGGGTCCCCAGTCCCTCCCAGACCATGCCTCCCGCTGGGCCCCACCTCCCAAAGGCCCCCCTGCCCCAGTAGCGCCAAGTTGAGACAAAGCCTTTAACAGGTGGCCTTTGGGGACACTTATCCACGCCACAGCAGGGGGCTCTGGGTGTGGTCTGTCCAGGGCAAAACCTTCCAGCTAGGAAGCTGAGACGGGAGAACAAGTTCCCTCTTCCTAGAACTAGAGCGGGACAGGCAGAGGGAGACGGTCCCATCCCGAAGCGGAGAAATTGGAAGGAAAGAGGGTCACAAGTGTTAATCAAGTCTGAAACAGCAGGCAAATTCTGCTAGTTTTTTTCCTCCAGCTTCTTTGAGGTACAACTGATAAATAAAAATTGTTATCTATTTAATGTATACAACCTCGTGTGTTGATACACACTGAAGCATCTTTCTTCCTCTAAGTCCTGCTTGTCAGGTACTTGGTCACAGCAGTGAAAATGCTGGCTAGCGAAATCCCATCACCTCAGTTATTTGTGTGTTTTTGTTCTTATTTTGTTGTGCGAACACTTAAGATCAACCCCCTTAGCAAATTTTAAGACAGTCTTGTGAACTACGGTCACACTGTCCCCTCTACTTTAAGGCCTCGGGACGTCCCTCTGTGGCTGCAGGCTCTGTCCTCCGGGCCCACCGCCCTCAGGCAGGGGAGGCCCTGTCGGGAAGGACATGGGTCTGGAGGTGCCCAGGACACTGGTAGAGCTCCTCGAGGCTTGGAGGCTCTTTCCTGGCTGACACTCTTCCTGTTTCTCCTGGCAGATCTGGGTGGGCGGCAGTGGACTGTCGCAGGGGAAAACGAAAGGGAAGATCTACGTGATCGACGTAGAGAGGAAGACGGTGGAAAAGGAGCTGGTGGCACACGCAGACACCGTGAGGACCCTGTGTTCCGCTGAGGACAGATACGTGCTGAGCGGGTCGGGCAGGGAGGAGGGGAAGGTCGCCATCTGGAAGGTCGAGTGAGCCGGGCGAATGAGCCCGTGCTCTGCCCTGCCAGTGGACCCACTCCTCTCTGGAACCGCCCCGCGGCACAAGCCCACGCGGAGCGTCCCTGTGTGGGCCTGTCACAGGCCCGGGGCCGCGCATGTTCTCTGGGAGCTCTGGCCTGAGCTGTCGTGTTGGAGCCTTCGCGCAGGTGTGTGGTCTAGGAAGTTCCAGAATCTGCAGCCAGGGACAGCGCCGGAGCAGTTCAGCGGGACGGCAGGTGCCCGTGGCCCTGGTGTCTGGCCCAGCCTCTCTACTTCATTCCTGCACTCAGCAGGTCCTCGGCTTCAGCTGGGCTGGGTGCGGCGGTGAGCACGGGCGCCGTGGCCTCCGTCCGCCGCTCGTCTTCAGGGAGGCTGCGGGTACTTGAAGGTAGCCGCTCTGTGGTGGAGCAGGTTTGCACTGCCCAGGCCGACCCCGTCAGCAGGTGATCCGGGTCAATGCTGATCAGCTTTGTCCAGATGGGACTGGGCAGCCGGGACAAGCCATCTCTTTTCTTTCTCAAAATGCAAAGTTTCTATAACGAAGAACCTAGAAAGAGACTTTTTCTGCCAAAGAGCGCAGATGGAAGGTTCTGTCTCAGAGCGCGGGGTCCTGTCTCCAGGGCAGCCGCCCGCCAGGTGTCCGTTTCCAGCGCGTCTGCGCCATGGGTGCACACCGTGTATGTGTATATATGTGGTGCTTTATTTAACTCAAAAGGATCTGTGAATAACATCTTTGCAGAAAGGACCATTTGCGTGTTTGTATCATATGGCTAAGGTTTCATTTCTGAAACGTTCTGGGAGGAGGGTTTGGGCCTGGTTGCTGGACTGGAGGGGCATTGGCACATTACGAAGGCGTGTGGCCTGTCCCCCGTGGACTTCCCTGAGCTCAGCCATGGGGCCCCTGGGCCCTCTGCCCCGGGTTTTCAGGACTCGGCTGGGCCACATGCTGGAGCCTGCCCACCGCAGGGCACTGGGTGCTTGTCAGCTCAGGGACCAGGTGGCTCAGCAGCGCTCCGTGCCTCCACACCAGCACGTGGGCGCGGGCCTGGGCAGGATCTGTATTTTGGAAGCTCCGCATCACTGATGCATATTTCCCCCCCGACGTGTGGCTTTGCATTGCCACTGGCTTTTCGGGGTGTCCTGGAATGTGGTGTGGAGAGGAGCTTAGCGCCTGCAGAGCCTGTGCTTGCAGAGGGGTGACCGGCTTCCAGGAGGCCTCGGCTGGTGGCAAGGACAGAGGTTGGATTTTGCTTTTGTAAACATGTGGAAACTCACGCTAAAAGCCTGTCAGAAATACATGTATAAGTTATGTAATGCCCATTCACATGTAACCGGGTATTTTCAGTGTGTGAATAATAAGTTATTTAATAAACACTGGTATCCAGTTCATTTTGGTCACCATCGCTGGCGGGAGCAGTCTTGACAGTCATCCAGGGCCATCTTGAATTTACTTTGGCTTCATTCTAAGTGCCAGTCAAGTTATTTCCTTTTTTTTTTCAATACTGGGGATTGAACCCAGGGGCATTCTACCTCTGAGCTACACCCCCAGCCCTTTTTATTTTTTATTTTGAAACAGGGTCTCATTAGGTGGCTGAAAGTCTCACTAAATTGCTGAGGCTGTCCTTGAACCTGTCATCCTCCTGTCTCAGCCTCCCAAGTACTGGGATTACAGGTGTGTGCCAACACACCTGGCTAGTTGAAGGCTTTTAAACACCATTATTCTTTTAGTAACTGATAGAACAAAGAGGCAAGTGGCAGGAATGCAGAGCACGGCACAGAACTGTCATCACCCGGACCTGCGTATAGCACCGCGCCCAACCACAGCACAACCCCTGCGCTTTCCCAGAGCCTGCGGCGCGCTCACCAACCAGACCACGTGATGGACAATACAGTAAGATTGAAATTTAACTAGAAGCCAACAACAAAAATATACCTAAAAAATCTCAGAAAATTAAAATTAGTTTGGAAATTAAATAGCATGCTTGCAAATAAACCAGGGGTTGGTCAAAGAAAAAAAAATCACAAAGGAAATTAAAAAGTATTTTAAACTGAGAGTGAAAGCCATGTATCAGATTTGTGGGATGCGACTAAAGGAGCATTAGAAGAAAAACTGTAGCTTGAAATACCTGTTAGAACAAAGATTTAAAATCAGTAATGCAAGTTTCCATGAGAACACAAAAAATGAAAGCATACTTAACCTAGGTGAAGGATAGAGATGATAAAGACAAAAGAATCAATAAAAGGGGAAAGAGAATAGACAGAGCAAAGGTTCATTCTGTAAAGTAATCGGTAGACGTCAACAGATTGCTCCAGGGGAGCGGACGCGCTGCTGGTCCCAGGAGTAGAAGAGGGAAAAGACCTTAGAGGCGTCCAGAGGTTCCATGCGTGGCCAGATCAGGTGAAACACACACATCCCTGAAAAATGACTCCATGCAGCCAACCCAGGGAGAAGCAGAAAGCGTGCTACATCCAGAAAGGAAATCAACTTCGTAGTCAAATCCTTCCTGTAAGGAAAACTCGAGGCACTGCTGGTTTTATTAGTGAATGCTAACACATTCTTAGGTATGGAATAATAGAATTCCATGGAAAGTCTCAGAAGAATAGACGAGGAAAGAATATTTGTGAACTCATTTTAGGACACCAACATGACTTGTAATAAACCCGAGGAAGATTTACAGGAAAGCAAGTTATAGGTCTTTTCCCCTCAGGAATATAGACACAGAGTTTGTTGGAAAAAAAAAAATAGCATCAAGCCAGGTGTGGTGGCGCACGCTTATAATCCCAGTACTTGGGAGGCCGAGAGAGGAGGATCACAGGTTCCCGGCCAGCCTCAACAGCTTAGCCAGGCCCCCCACAACTTAGTGAGACCCTCTTTCAAAAATAAAAATAATATAGGACTGAGGGTATAGCTCAGAGGTAGAATGCCCCTGAGTTCAATCCCCAGTACCACAAACACACACATTAAAAAAAAAAAGCAAACAGAAGCCAGCAATATTTTAAAAGGTCAATCAATACATCATGACCAAGTGGGGTTGGAAAACACAAGATTAACATTCAAAAATCAATCAGTGTAACCTATGAAAACATTCATAATAAAAAATCTTGCGAACTAAGAAAAGGGAACTTCCTCAGACAAAAAGCACCTACAAGAAGCATAAAATATCTGGGCGCGGTGGCGCACACCTACGATCCCAGGACTTGGGAGGCTGAGACAGGAGGATCCAGGTTCGCTGCCAGCCTCAGCAACTTAGTGAGACCCTGTTTCAAAATAAAAAACAAAGTAGGGCTGGGGGTACAGCTCAGAGGTAGAGTGCCCTTGGGTTCGATCCCCAGTACCATACACACACAGAAGAAAATGAAAGAGGACTCATGTTTTATTTTAAACTTCACTAAAGCTGGGCGTGGTGGCTCACGTTCGAGGATAGCCTCAGCCGGTAGTGAGACTCTCATCAGTCTAGTGAGACCTGTTTCAAAATAAAAATAAAATAGGGCTGGGGGTGTAGCTCGGAGGTAGAATGCCCTGGGGTTCAATCCCCAGTACCACACACGCAAAAACAAACTTCACTAAAACCTAAAGTAATTAAGATAGTGTAGGATGAGGCATAATGTGCATAGGTAGACCAACAGAGTGAAACGGAGGATCTAGGTGCACAAGTCAGTCAGTTGACTGAACAGGAAAGAACAATGTAAGGAAATTAGTTCAACACATAGTGCTGCCACGACTGGATAATAAAATGAGGGGGTGTGGAAAAAGAAACCCCGCCCTCACTTCATTACACAATTTAATTCCAGGTGGCTCACTGACCTCGACATAAAGCCGGAAATTCTAGAAACAAGCATAGAATATATTTGCAACTTTGGTGCAATGATTTTTTTTTAGAGAACACACAAAATATGCTAGACACAAAAGAAAAAGATCAACTGGACTTCAACAAAATACGTAATTAATGCAGGTGTGGTGGAGCACACCTGAAATCCCAGTACTTGGGGGGCTGAGACAGGAGGATCACTGGTTTGAGGCCAACTTCAGCAACTTAGCAAGACTCTCAGCAACTTAGCGGGAACTGTTTCAAAATAAAATAGGACTTGGGGTATACCTTGGAGGTAGAATGCCCCTGGGTTCAATTCCCAGTACCAAAACCAAAACAAACCAACAAAACACATGCAGAAGATCCCTTACCAATAAAGCTATGTGGCCGACCAGTTTGAAAAGATGCTTAGTTTAACATCTGTCTTCAGGAAAATGCATTAAAAAACACATTAAAATCTAATTTGATGCTTGCCAGAATATTAGACTCAATAATTATGTCATATACACATACACACATGTGACAGTGAACCCCACTACTGTGTAGTTATAATGTAGCAGTAAGAGGACTATGGCAAAGGTGGTTGAGGAGATGCAGCCAGTGAGACTCAGACACCTCCGCACAAAACGGCATGACCACCTCGCTCGTGCTTTTGCCTGGCGGAGGAGGGCTTGGCGGTTCCTTTTAGACACACGCCCACCCCACGGCTCCTCAGCTCCACACGTACCCTGGGAAATGGAAACACGTGTCGGTCTACAGAGAGACTTTTACAAGAATGTTCACGGCATTTTTTTTCTGTAATAGCCCGAAACTGGAAGCATCTGACATCCACCAACCGGGAAATGGATGTGCTTGCTATAACGTCACATGGGAATAGTACACGGCAGTGAAAAGAGATAGAATTACTGATAGGACTCTCGAGCATTATGCTCAGAGCAAAAGCAGCCAGTACAGAAGCTGCCAACTGTATGCTTCCATTTGTAGGACATTCAACAGACAGAACTAACCGACAGTGCTTGAAACCATGGCTGGCTGCCTATGTGGGCATGAACTGGAGTCAGGAAATGTTCTCTACCCATGGGTGTTGGTGCCACAGGTGTTGGTCCTGGGCTTGCACACTCAGTACCTGTTCGTTTTACTGTATGTAAACTTACCTCAATGAAGAAAAACAGTCTGCAGTCCCAGGACTCGGGAGGCTGAGGCAGGAGGATTGCAATTTTTGAGGCCAGCCTGGGCAACTTAGTGAAACCCTGTTTCAAAATAAAAAATAAAATGAGCTGTGAGTGTAACTCAGAAGGAAAGCATCCCCAATTTTTATCCCCAGCACCATAAAATTAAAAAAATAAATAGCAAAAACATAATCTGGAGTGCTGTCAACAGCAGCAGAACCTGCACAGGCGCTAATGGGGAAAAGATGATCAAGATATTTTGCTAAACCAAAAAAAAATGTTTATCATAAAATGCTATAAAGTGGTCCAATTCTTGGGATAAACATTTTTTAAGCAGTCTATGTGGAGATAAGGCTGTGAAGGGGAAGCTAGGCGGGCGTTGGGGCCAACCTCCTGCTTGATGGGTGCAGGGACTTGTCCCCTCCTGGCTGGTCAGGTCCCCTCAGGCTCTGGGGAGCCCCTAGGAAAGCCCTTCCCGATGGCCCTGCCCCGCCCTGTGCTGGGGGGTGGCCTGGAGGTCCTTCCAGGCTCCAGCTCTCGACCCCGAGTAGAGCATGGGATATGCAGGTGGCCCCCTTGGATCCTCCCAGTGCCCTCGCCAGGACGGGCGCAGGTACGTGGAAGCTGCCCAGAGACACTCACCTGCAAGGTGCAGGTTGCAGGCTTGGGCCCCCCTCAAGCCCTGGGGCGCCGATCTCAGAGCCCTCCTCCCGCCCCTGCGGCCCTGGCTGACCCACCCCACCTGGCCAAGCTGCCCACCGCCATTCTCCATCCTTGCCCCACCCTGAACCTTCTCCTGACCATTCGGGTCAGAGGAACTTTTGAACAAACCTGCCCTTTCCTGGTTCAAATCCCACCAGCCACGTGACCCCTTGCCAGGCTGCGACAGTGACAGCCCTCTCCGCAGGTCGCCAGAAGACCGGAATGATGTTTTCTGCCCCAGGACCCTGCATGTGCCAGGGGCCCACTTAAGGGTCACCTACTATCTCAGGCACACCTTGGCCACTCGTGCACATGCTGGCTGTGGCTGCCAGCCCTCAGTCCCCCACATGCTCTCTCTGGGGAGTCAGAAATCTTCCAGCAGCAGGGAGACCCCAGACCCCACCACCTGCCCACCAGAACAGGCCTGGAGGCCTGAGCCGGGTGTGGCCAGAGCTGAGCCCCCTCACCCACAGGAGCTGCAGCCCTGGAGGGCAGGAGCCCCACAGGTGGGCCCCAGTTTTGCAGCTGGGGCGCCTCAGGGGGACAGTGAGCCCTTCCTTGCACCCACCCCCTCCTGCAGGCCCCTGCCCCTACCTCCACCCCCCCAGGTCCCAGGAGGGCAGAGGACAGCCGGCCGCAGGGAAAGTGACAGACACCCACATGTCAGATGGGCAGCTCAGAGGGAAAGTTTATTCAGTCAGCTACAGAGTGACAGGGAGGCGGGGGGGGGGGGCTGAGCACAGCTCCTCTGCAGGACAGTTGGAGGCCACCGCCTGCAGGCAGCGAGACGGGACAGTGTGGCATGCGGGACACACACGTACGTGGCAGAAAACAGAACCCGAGGGCTCCGTGGAAACCAACAGGAGGCTACTTTTGCCCACGTAAAAAAAATTAAGTCATGTGCGATATTACTATTCTTTATAATTGCTTTTCCTCATAAAACGTAACACCATGTGTTTAACACACACTTAAGTCACTGCTAAAATCAGCAAGAGCTATCTATGACAGTGTTCCAACTTAATAAGTTGATAAAAATGTCCTGTGGCCAGTTCACAATGGAACTAAATAGTGCGGTTCCGAGGTGCCTGGGGGTTTCTCCGGAATCAGACACACCTGACAAACAGGCCGTCCTGCTACCAAGAGACAGTCTCAGTCTGCGGCACATGGCGGAGTGCCTGGGTCAGCCCCGGGGAGGGCAGCGGAGCTGCCAGGAGGAGGACCTGGGGTGGCGGCGTGGGCTCCAGAGAGGATGGTGATGCCGTCTTCCCAGGAGGTGACAAGAGCTACTTAGGCTGGCCCCCGATGCTGTGAGTGTGAGGGCCAGTGCAGGCTGGAGATGACCGGACTCCCTCCCAGGTGGTGTCCCAGGCAGCGCTGCGGTCCCCAGGAGCTCTCGGAAGCAGGCCTCTCCCGATGCTGCGGAGGCCCGGCTGGCGGGAAGCGGGCAGGGGGCTGGTTGCCGAGGCAGGTTCCGGTGGCGTCTGTTGGAACAGGCCCCATCACAACAACCTGCATGCTCGGTTTTGATGGCTAAAGACAGACAGACGCTCAGGAGGAGGTGGAGCAGCCTGGGAAGGCGACGCTTCGGTGCCCGCTTCCTGAGGCTGGCTGGTGTTCCGCGTGGGCACGGTGTTTCGCAGACTTGGTCTAAGTAGGCGTCGCCACCGCTGCAGTGGCAGAGACCACCAGCTACAGAAGGGAACGGCTGGAGCCCGACAAGCTGCCAGAGCATGGTGCTGCCCTTCGGCACAAGCCCGACCACCCTGGCTGCTCAGCTCCCGAGAGGTCACAGACCTACAGCTCCCCACGGAAGCCACCGACCATCTGGGGTGGCTCAGCTGTTCCTGCCTCCCCCAAGGACACAACTGGACACAGGGCTTCAAGCCTGGCCCTTGCAGGGGCCCCGAGGCGATCAAGGTGGGCGTCTGAGGGCAGTGGACATGGTGTCGCTGGAAGCATCCAGCTCAGACCCCCGTGCCAGGCCACCTCTCCAGCCACCAGAGTGCCATGATGCCACTCTGCCACTGCACCAGGGGAGCCACAGCTGCCTCTGTCCCTTCCTCTCAGCTCACGTCCCTGCGTGGGGAAACCCTGCCCGGCGTGCGGCGGGAAGTGCAGGAGTGCACAGGGGACCAGGGGACCCTGTTTTGGTAATGAGTCTATGTCACTCCACCAGCTGCAGCCCTGCCGAAAACACTGCACTGGGCATGCTTGGGCACCCCGGCCAGGGACTGCGGCCCAGCCCGAGGGCCCCGGGGCCAACTCCATGCTGCGTCCCCAGCAGCCTCCCTGGGCCCAGGCCGCAGAGCAGCTGCTGGGCGAGCTCTCGGCATCCCCGCCACCGCTGTGCTCTATCTGAGGCACAAAGTTAGGGACATGCACACCCCTCCTGTCCTCTCCTAAGACACAGAGAGCTTGGAGCTGGTGTGGCCTTGGAATAACCTCATCCCAAGGGAGGAGCGAGGAGAAGGACCCAGATACTGGTCCTCCCGGGGTCAGACCTAGCGCTTGGGGCTTCCAGGTCATCCTCATCTGCCTCCCAAGAGGGCAGCCCAGAGACTGACCTCCACCAACCCTGGGGCTTAACCGAGGGTCTGCCGCACACTGACCAGACCCACGGGCATGGACTTTGGTTGCAATGTCGAGAGGCTCATAGCTTAACTATTCTACAGGACACAGCCACTTGTCACCCAGGGGCAGGCAGGTCCTGGTCAATCAGCACACTGCACGCGGGGCGTGGTCCTGAGCCCCTCTCCCTCTTCAGCCATGTCTCAGCCAGTGTTTCCTGTGCTCAGTTCCCATCTGTTCTCCAGTATCGGGTAGACAGCAGGATAAGCAACTCGGTAGCCCGCGGCCCTGACATCCAAGGCAGACAGAGGCTCAGGAAAAAAGGGAAGAGCCACAATCTCAAAGCTACGAAAGAGAGACCTGCCAAGGATGCCCAGAAGGGGCAGAGCGCCCAGCAGGTGGCGCCCCGCTGGTGGGAGGGTTCCTAGCATGCCTGGGGCGGTGCTTTTACTAGTTGACTTCCCGTCCACGCACAGGAGTCACAAGGCCACCCTCGAGTCCACATGCACAGAAGCACTGGACTGGAAGCCCGTGCTCCACTAGCCTGGGCTTGAGGGAGGACACGGGCTGGTGGGATGTGCCCTCGTGGCCCTTCCTGAGCACACGCCTGTTCCCTGGACACAAAACACAAACCTACAAAGTGCCACCAGTGGCAGGAGACAAGGCATGACCAGAGGCCTGCCGAGGACATTCAACATAACCATTCCTTTAAATACACAGAAAATTCAAGTAATTTATTAAAAAACGGCTTAGTTTCATCTTGAAATATATATGTATATATGTATGTATATGCTTTAGAATGATCATATTGCAGCATGATTCTCATGCATTTTAAAGTACTTTATTTAAAAAAAACATCAACTTGAGGCAGCAAAAGTATTACCAGGTCTGACTTCATCTGTGTCACGTATGGGCCTCCCTCTCTCCTGATCTCAGTAAGCTTAGACTGACCGTTTCAAATAAGAGCAGAAACTGCTTAGTTTTTAAGAAAGAGACTGTGGTTTGAAAAAACATTTCCAAACAGCTGCAGCATTTGACGATTGTTCTTCCCCAAAGCCTGAGTTTTGCTTATTTGCTGACTCCA
Source organism: Glis glis (assembly GCA_004027185.1). Taxonomy (NCBI): domain Eukaryota; kingdom Metazoa; phylum Chordata; class Mammalia; order Rodentia; family Gliridae; genus Glis; species Glis glis. The sequence goes on along the minus strand of PVJS01006471.1, from coordinate 43,918 downwards.
GAAACACTGTGCTGGGCCCTGGGGTCAAGCGGCCTTCCTGACCCAGGCACTTGCTTCTCCCTGCGCTCGTTCCACTTCCAGCGACGGCGGTGAGCAGGCGAGGGGGTCACGAGAGTTCAGGCGGGTGGCAGCAAGGAGTCCTGCGGGCGGAGGGGCCTGCTCCAGCCGCTGCCCACGCACACTCGAGGTAGTCTGGCAGCAGGCCTCAGCCAGCGCCCTCCTCAGCGCGGCTCAGGAGTTCCCGGCACATGGTGTCGAGGAGAATCAAAGTGCGGTGAAGTCAAGGACTGCCTTCCCCGAGCGGGGGGCAGCGTGGGGGCCGCCTGGGCTCCTGGGACGGGGCTTCAGGCGCGGACGATCGGGCTAGGGTCTGGACGCGGACATGCTCACATACATGTGCACACACGCGAGGGCCAATCTGAGAGTCCCCTGTCCCACGCTCGGGCAGGTGTCTGGAGGCCACCCTTGCACGCGGCTGCTTCCTGCCCGTGCCTGCGTGTGGCCAACAGCACAGGGTCCCCCAGGCACGACTTGTCACACACTGAGGAAAAGAGACACTGTTCTAAGAAAACCACAGTTGTGAAAAAGAAAAACTTTTCCTAAAATAATCATAAAGAAAAATACTCTCCAATAGCTGCAGCACCAACGGAGGAAGGTGACGAGGTCTGATGGCAGGACACGGCCTGCGGGCGCCCACGCAGGGACACCTGGCAGAGTGCTCTCATCACCAGCTGCGCTGCCGCCGCCTGACGTGTTCTCACAGGATACGCCAAGGACATCAGAGTTTTTGCATTTTCAGTGATAATTTCAGAAATGCAAAATCTTTTTTTCTAAATTGCTTATTGACTAAATTGTAAATGTTTTGCGATTTTAAAACATGCAGAATAATATGCCTGCCGAATAAAAGAGTTGAAATTAAAAGATTTTTTTCAATAAAAAAAGGATTTCAAATGATTTTTTTAATTGCAGAAAAAGTAATTAGTGTAATATTTTTGCCTAATAGCTCAAACCTACCCCTACAACTATAGGATTGTGACTGTTCCGTGAAGGAACTCTGGCTTGCACCGGCCCGGAAGCACCGGCGAGGCCAGCCACAGCAGCGCCACCCTCCTCCCGGTGGAGCGCTCAGACCATGGACTCGACCTCCACCGCGCCCCGCGGGCCCTCCCTCCGCGACAGCTTCAGGACCGTGGGCTTCTCGCTGCCGCCCCCGCCGCCGTCGCCTTCCCCGGCAGGCGGGGCCGACAGTCCTTTCTGCTCTTCCTTGGGCTCCTCCGACACCTCGGGATAGATCACAAGGAACGTGGCTGTGAGGAAGCCCAGGAAAGAGCCCACGGAGGCCACCATGGGGATGACACGCACAGTCCCCACGGCGTCCACCACGCCCCCGAGGGCGGATGCCACCAGGATCTGGGAGATGTAGACCTGGCAGGAGAGGATGGCGCAGTCGATGCCGAAGCCGCGCTTGGAGCTCCCGGGGCTGTGGTGGACGTACTAGAAGAGAAGGGAAGATGGCGTGAGGGGCGCGGGGAAGGGCGTCACTGCCCGGCTTCGGTGGCGTGGTGTTAACTCAGAAGTCAGCCAACAGGCCCACTTTCCTGAGCTTCCCAGCAGTTACTCCTGCCTGGGCCTCCCCTGACCGCCAGCGCCCACCCCGCACCATGCAGGCAGGAGCTGCAGGAAGTTCCTGCTCCTGGGAGGGGAGGATGTGGAAGCAACTCTGTCAACCCCGTCAGGACACCAGCTCCCTGTGGCCCGACCCGTAACCCCAAGGAAGGGTGGCAGGGCCGGGGGCAGCTGGGGTGACTCCAGCGGGGACTGGAGGGCAGGGGAGCTGTGAGCCTGTGCCAACACTTCCAGCAGCGTTGAAGAGACTTTGTCCTGGAAATAATGAATAATGCTCAGTCTACCAAGAAGATAAAAAAACGAAGCACCTGCAGATGCACGTGTACACATGCTTGTGTGTACCAAAACCGCAGTGGCAGACTTTAACACATCTTTCATAAAATAAGCAGCCACAAAAACAGCAAGAGAACAGAAGAGTTAAACAATTAACCACCTTGATCTAGTTGACACAAATGGGGCGCCCAGTGCATACGGAACGTGTACCAGCATCTGCTATTCACTGGGCTATGAAGTCTCAAAATTAATTTCAAGGGCTGAAATCATATAAGAATATGATCTCTGACCTTGAGGAGTTGCATTAGAAATCAGTACCACCATGACCACCGGGAAATCCCCCAAAGGTCAGAAATTCATCAACATACTTCTGAATAATTCATGGACCAAAGCAAATCATCAAAAAATAAATAAAAAATCTTTGAAGTGATTGAGAAGAAAAGACAACATATTAAAACTTACAGAGTGCTGCTAAAGGTGTACATAGAGGAAAATTAGCCGCCTCAAATGCAAATATTAGGCTGCAAATCAAAGTAAGAAATTAGAAAACAGCAAATTAAACCAAGAGGTAACAGGAGGTAAGAGTCAGTAAAGAGCAGCAATCGATACAACACTGCGCAAGCTTGCAACAGAGGGGACTGCAGACTCCAAAACCTCTCTGAAGACAACACGATAAATTCCCAAGTAACTAATATTAAGAATGAGAAGGGTCATTATCACTACAGGTTCTATTAGATTAGATCATAAGGAAATATCATAAACAATTTAATGTAATAAATGGGAAAGTTCAGATGAAATGGACAAACTCCCAGAAAACCCCAGATTTCATAGTAAGATACTAAGTATTACCCACTGGAGTTTAAAAGACCAAACACACTGACACCCCTTCTACTCGATACCATGTCGGAAGTTCTAGTTATGAAGAGGGAGAGCTGAAGAAATAAAACGCATGGAGGATTAGGAAGGAAGAACTGAAACTCATTATGTACAGATGATGTGGCTGCCTATGTGGAGAGTCTGAAAGAATCTACAGATGAGCTACGGGAACTTAAGAAAGCTTACAGTGCAAAGTTACTAATTCCCTCCAAACTGATCCACACAGTCGACATGTTCTCAATAACAGCCCAGAAGTAGAACCTAACACTTAGATCAAAAGGAATGGCTGCAAGTAACCAAGACAATCTTGAAGAACAACAGAGCCAAGGGCCACAGACTTGCAGGCGTGAGGACCTGCTACAGAACGGCTTTAAGCAAGACCAAGTAGCACCTGCCCAAGGACACGGAGGCCAATGGCCCAGGAGCACAAGCGCACGCTCACGCGGATGCGCAGTTTACGGCAGAGATGGCACGTGGATGCCCACCTACGGGCAAGGGTGCGGCGGTCTTAATGTGCTACCTCAAGCCACACACAGAATCTGCTCCAGGCAGGTCAGGTGAAGCGCAAAGTACCGTGGCAGCACGGGGAAGCTCGTGGCTGTTTTATCAAGCACGGCCTCACGCTGGAAGCGCCCGCGTGCCGGTCGAAGGGGCAGGGCAGGAGCCTGTGGACGCACAGGAGATGCAAGGACAAGAGTCACTCATGCCAGCAAGGCATGAGCCACGCGGAATGGGGTGAGGTGAAGCAGACATGACAGGCACAGGAAGCTCAGAAACAGGCATCAGTGGTGCAGGGTGCGAGACACCAGGGCCACGGTCACCTCTGGGGAGACTCAGGGCTGCCAGAGGGCCTCTGGGCTCTGGGGATGGTCTTTCTCGGTCTGGGTTGGTTCGATAATTGTGTTCTCCCTTTCAAAAAGCCACTAAGCAGCTCTCTTATGATTCAGTGGTCATGTTACACTTCAGTTAAAAAGTTCATTTAAAAAGAATGCTGTTGGAGTCTCGTTACCACCGTACTTGGTGTACTAGTAAATCCATTCTGCTTCAACACTTGTACGAAGGCGAAGGGTAAACATAGGTTAGGGTTAGGAAGGAGAAACCAGCCTTCCCCCCTCCGCCCGCCAGAGGGCTGGTGTGACATGGAAGCCCCTGTTTACGCCTGCATGGAGGTGTTTCCGATCTGTGGTACGCCAAAGGCGTACAATGACACTGCACGCCAAAGACTTAGAACACCACGCATCCCAGTCGTTTCTTGTACAGAGCCCGTGCTGAATGATGGTGTTTTGGGTTAAATGAAGTAACAACAGCTACTGGGTGGGGAAAGGCAGGCGGGTGGCAGGCCTCTATCCAGGGGATAGTGCTGGTCGGGGAGCTCCCACCCCTCAGGGGAGGGGACTGTGGGGCAGGGTAGCCTCCCACTCCAGCCAAGCCTATGAGTGCACCTCTCCCATAAGTCTCTCTGCAGGGCTAGAGCACCCTTGTGGCCGGGACTGACCAGGGCAGGTGGCAGCTGTCGGCCTCATTGGGATGGAAGATGGAGGGGACCACCTGTGTCTGGGGCGACCCCCGGGTGAGATGCTGAGCTCGTGTGAGGGAGGGCAGGGCCCGAGCCCAGATCCAGGACAGAAGGGCTGATGACCAGCCGAGGCCAGGGTGCAGCCCCGGCACCCGCCCCACGCCTCACACCCCGGAGACGCACCTCCTTGATGTCGTGGTAGTGTCCCAGCAGGGCGTAGGGGCAGTAGGAGATGCTCATGGAGACGATGCCCATGGTGCTGATGGTGACCATGGCCACGTAGACGTCGGGGAACATAGCCATCACGGCCGTGCCTGCTGAGAAGCCCAGCGTGCCCAGCACGTAGATCACCCTGATGCTCAGGTCGTAGTTGTCCAGATACTTCTGCAGCAGGGCTATGGAGAGGCCACAGGGATGGTCACCCGGCTGCTTGCTCCTGGTGGGGCCCTGCCCTCCCCGCTCACCCCGACACTGCCTCTCCCAGCTGGAGCCGGCGTGCGGATCGACGCACACTGCTCCTCTTACATACGCTGTGGCCAGGGCAACCCGGGTGCCTGGGGACTCCAGCACCTCAGAAGGAAGTCGGCCCCTTTTGGCCAGGCCCCACCCCTGGCCCCGTGCAGGCCTGCTCAGTGGCCTCTGGCCTGACCCCAGAACTACTTTGTTCGGACATGCTCAGCCCCGGGCAGTCCTGCTGGTTGTCATCCTGGACACCGCTCTGGGCTCCGGCTCATCTTTTTCTGGCCTGGAAGCTCACGTAACACCTCCAGGAGGCGCCTGACACTCGAGAAGTCCCCCATTAGAGCGGTGACAGCAGCATGTCACTCTCGTGCTGGCACCTGGCTGACCATCTCCACATTCAGCTGAGGCTGGAAGCTGGCCTCCTCCTCATGACAACATGTGGCCCCACAGGCAAGGTGGGCAACACCTGGCCGCCCTCAGGGTAAAGCTGTGCCTGTAGGACCAGGACAGCTTCCCCCAAGAGCGGCGCATCCCACTGGACAGCGCTGCGGGACCGCGCACAGTAGGACAGCATCTACAGAGCTCTCAGAAACACCCGTTGCCAGTAGGACCAGGACAGCTTGCCCCAAGAGCGGCGCGTCCCACTGGACAGCGCTGCGGGACTGCGCACAGTAGGACAGCATCTACAGAGCTCTCAGAAACACCCGCTGCCAGTGCCGCCTACAGAACCACCCTCACGGCTTCTCCGTTCAGGCAGAAGCCAGGGCCCCACCGCGCCTCGGCCTTGTGAAGGCACAGGGCTCGCTCATCCGGATCGACGCCGAGCACTCTCTGGGGCACCCCTTACCTGAGCAAATAGCACCGGTAGCAGCATAGATGACCAAGCCCCAGCAGCCCATCTTCACACCGGCGTTGTAGGCGTGCCAGGCGGTTGAGTTGGAGGGGGCCTGTTCCAGAAAGAAGCTGGATTAGGACACTCAGAGCCCGCCAAAGAGGTTATTCTGCACTTCAACTGCAGGAGGACTGCTCGAGAGGCGAGAACCAGCTAGCCAGGGAAGTCACCCAGTCCAGGTCAGATCCCTCCCCGCCCATACCTGACTCTGCCGCCCCCATTAAGACAGGTCTGGACCTGCAGAAGTGACCTGCCCTGGACAGGTGGAGATGGAGGCCATTGTGGCCCTTCTAGCCATGTGGTAACCTGGGCCACGGGTGAGCCTCTCCGATACCATGGGGACCAGAACCGCCAGCAGAGCTGGCATGAGGACCAGGTCATGACCTGGCCGCAGGGTTTTGGGCTAGTGTGGGACACGGCAACAGCTGGAGCAATGCCCCATTCAGGCTTCTCAAAGTGCTTCTGCCCCATGAAAGCGCCCGGCGTTCAGGACTGCTTACCAGGGACCCCACTATGCTGTCTGGGGCTTGCACGATGCCTCGGCCACGTGGCACAAAGGGCAGCGAAGGCAGGCCTGGAGGAGGCCCGAGGCTGAGGCCTGCCAGGACCTCAGGGCACCTCGCTGCTCCACTCCTGTGCTTGGAGCCCCAGGGTATGGCAGGAGAGGTGGCCGGCCGGGCCCGCTTGTGGGGCACTCACCTTGGGGTCCCCTTCGAAGATGACCTGGCCCATGAAGTCGGTGTAGAAGACAGCCTCGGCGATGACGGAGAACCAGGTGAGCAGGTGGCAGAGGCAGAGGCGCGTCAGCTCCTTGGGCATCTTCAGCATGGACAGCCACAGCAGGCGCACGGTGGTCTCGCTCTCCCCCTCCTCGCTCTCAGTGTCCCCGCTGGAGGTGGTGGCCCCGCTCTGGTTCCGGTGCCGGCAGCGCTGCCGCTGCCGCTGCTGCAGGTCGTACAGGTCACTCATGCTGCGGGACGGCTTGATCAGGACCACCGCGTTGGCCCGCCGGTAGCGGTAGCAGTGGGAGCCGATCTTGCCATAGTAGGAGAAGGTGCTGGAAGCCTGCCGGCGGAACATGTGCCTGCGCCGCCTCATGGAGCCGGACGTGGCCGAGGGCTTCATGTCCGCCCTGGTGTAGCCACCGAAGGCGTCTCTCGGGGGCGAGCCGCTTCCATTTGGGACTTTAGCTTCGTTCAAGTGATTATCAAGCAAGGTGTCGTCCTCCTGGGCGGTTTCCCTGAGGAGCGTGGACAGGTGGGGCAGCTTGGCCTTCAGGAGCTCCTGGCTGGTGCTCCGGGGGGTGTTGGGGTAGGAGGCATCGTGGAAGATGGAGGGCTCGATGTCGTGCAGGAAAAGCAGCTCAGGCTCCATGTCCAGCGCGGTGTCCGGCGCGTGCAGCACGGAGTCGCTCTTGCTGCGCACCATGTCCATGCCCAGGTAGTCCAGGGGGAGCTCGTGCTCTGACTGCACCTCGTCCGGGAAGAGGGGGCTGCCATCCTGGGCAATGCCGCCGAGGGTGTTGAGGCGGGCGGCGGGCGCCAGGGCGCCGCTGAGCCTGGTGCTGGGCAGGGCGGCGTCTTCCGTGCTGCGGTCGTGCTGCGGGCTGTACTGCTCCTCCTCGATGCTGAAGACGTGCAGGGCCACCGACACCGTGAAGACGATGGCAGCAAAGAAGAAGAGCACCTGGTTCTGCGTCCGGAACCAGCTGCCCAGGAAGGTCTGCGTCCAGTCCAGCCCGCCCAGCACGTAGCCGATGGCTCCGCCGAGGCCTGGGCGAGAGAGAAGCAGGGGTGAGCTCTGCGGCCACTGTGGTCCAGGGGCAGCCGCGCAGCCCCACACCCACGCCCCCAGCCCTAGGGGAAGCTTCACCCTGGGTGCTGTGTGGTGATGCAGAAGGAGAAGACGGTGGGGAAAAACAAAACAGGAAACCCTGCTGACCCCAGGTCTGAGCCTCCTGGCCTCATAGAATTCCAGCTTAACAAACTAAGAGCAAACCAATCCCAAGATCAGACACGAGTGACCCCGTGGCCCTCTCTGTGCTGAATGCCATTCCTTAAGGCTGTGGAAACCGCCTGGCTACAGGTAGCCATCGGCATGTCGCCCGGCAGGCCTGGCCCGAGTCCCCGTCCCTCAGACCCTTCAACCTGCCGGGCTTGGGAGGGGTGCCCTCAGTTATCTCCTGAGACCCGGGGTCCCCGCCTTGGCCCGGTAGCATGTGTGATGGAGCCACACACAGAGGGACTGCGCTGGCCTTGGGGGCAAGGCCCCTCCCTTCCACGCAGGGCCCTGGCGGGCAGGCAAGGCCACCTGCCCCGACGCGGGCACTTTACCAGCAGAGAAGGCGTGGATGTTGAGGGCCATGTCCTGCTCCTCACTGTCCACCACGTCCAGCAGGTATGCACGGATGGGCCCCTCGGTGGCATCGGCACTGAAATCCAGGACCACCACGCCCAGCACCGTGAGGACGATGCCGATGGGCTGCCGGCCGGAGACGTCACCAAGGGCCAGACCTGCACAGAGAGCACGGGGAGGGCGGTCAGACCCGAGCGCCGGCCAGGCTGGACTCCGGAAGTCCACCGATGCCGGCAGGGAGAAGGCCGGCGCAGTGTGGCCTCTCTCCAGAAAAGAACCGTGCTCCTCAGCACAGATGCTGGGAAGGAAGTAGGTTTCTCCTTCCCATTCTGTGGTTCATGGGGTGCTCTCTCTCCCCACTTGCTGGACCTCCGGAGGCTCCTCACCCTCTTTTGAGGCAGGAAAGGGCACAGATCCTGCCTACCGCACCTCGCTGAGGGGTGGCCACATGCTGGGAGTGCCACTCGCTGTCGGCCGAGGGAGCAGGTGTGAGGGAGGCTGCCTCCGTCTCCGTGAAGAACTCCTCCTCCTCTCTTTCACACAGAGCCGGCCGCGGAGGCCGAGCCCTGAGCCAGTGCACCTGTGGTGCCCCGCCAGCCACGGCCACGGGGGACAAGGGAGGACTCCAGACCAGAGTGAAAAGGACCGACTTGTGCGTGTTCGCTCCCTCTTCTCTGTGCAGTGTCCGAGAAGGATGCAGGTGGCTGGTGTCCCAGCTGTCTGAGGCAGGTGACAGGACCTGGAGAGGCTGCCCTCACACACCAAGTCCTGTCTGTCTCACGGGCCTGCCCTGAACCCAGAGATCAACTCACTCGCCCTGAGAGCTGACCCCACCTGGCTCTCCTGCACAAGGATCAGATCCCAGGGGTTGGTGGGAGCCGGGGGCCAGGGCTGGCCCCAAAGCACCGAGATAAGGCTAAACCCGGACACACCTGACCCTCGGGAGGCAGAGAGAAGGGCTGCTGCCTGGGAGCGCCCCGCAGCCTCAGACCGTGGACCCGAGACAGTGCCCAGGCCAAGGGGCTAGAGCTTCCGGGCAGCTGCATCGGGGCCCCATGTGGGCAGGGCCACCCCGACGCGGCTATGAGTAAGCCACGCTGCTCTCTGCACCTCACTGGGGGGGAGCTGCTCCCCAGGGGTGCTGATGGACCCAGCCAGTCAGCAGCAGGTGCAAGGGGAACGGGCCCACTAACCCTGGATGGGGATGTTGGCTGGTGGAAGGGGGCTCCCGCACATGGGGTGCCCCTCAGAGCAAAGCCGCCCCTCAGCCCACCCGACCCAGGCCTGTGTGAAGCTGCGGCTCTCCTGCTGGTACCAAGCGTCCCGGGGGCCTCCTCCTCCACCTGCGCCTGCAGCCCTGGGCAGGCCCCCTCCTCGGTGTGCTACACAGAACTGAGCGCCAGAAAACAGGCCCTGCTGTTCCTGGTCATGATCGGTGCCCTCAGAGCAAAAATGTTTTCCCACGCATAGTTGTTTCAATCAAAAACAAAACGATAAAAACAGGCAAAACAACATGTGAGCACATGAAACAAAAACAAATACCAAACACCAAACTAGGTTCTAGACACTTTCAATATCAAGCTTAAGAAAAGGAGAACAAAAAAAGAAAAGATAATTTCTGAAATAATGCTGGAAACAGGACGTGGTGTCAGATACGCATTAAAAACAAGCGGCCGCAGCAGGAAGCACTTCCCTGTGAGCAGGTTCCTCCCGCTTTCCCCTGCGCGTGGCCAGTGCCGGGGCCCTCGCTGGCCTGGGCTCACCGGCAGCGGCCGCCGTGTGCACGTGCCAGGGTGTGGACACTCACCTATGGCGGAGCCGTTGAGGAAGAGTGCGACGCCAAAGAGGACGCCCACGCAGAGCGCCAGGATGAAGGGCCGCCGGCGGCCCCAGCTCAGGGTGCAGCGGTCGCTCGCAGAGCCGATGAGAGGCGTGAAGATGAGGCCGAGGACAGGGCTCAGGAACCAGGTGAGGCTGTAGTACTGCTCCGGGAGGCCTGCGGGGACACCAGCAGTTACTTGCGTGTATGTGAACACACACACCTGCACACACGCACACGTGAGTCTCCCCAGTGTAGACTTTTGTCCTGGGATCTGGGTGGTGTGAGATCAACCCAGCCCTGACAGAAAGCACCAGGCCAGAGACAGCACTGGGCCTTGGAGTGGATGACAGCTGCCGCCTGCAGCACACAGAGCAGGTGGCCTGGGCCGAGACCTCCGCCCCCAACTGCTGGTACTGACTAGGGTGCAGGGCTGCTAGAGGCGCTTGGGGGTATCGGGCCTTGCTGGTTGAAAATGTATAAGAGGGCCCATGCAGCTGTCCAGGTGCCCGGCTGCCCTGGCAGTGGGTGTCCTGAGCAGCCACTAACGGGGAGAAGGGGAAGCACAAGTTGTGCGTCCAGCTGGAGCCCAGGTACTGCGCCTGGCTCATATATCTACCCCTTCCTGACCGCCCAGGGGAGGGAGGCACTGTCATATCCACAATTCCCTATTTACATGCGGGAACCTGAAGTTCAGAGAGGTTAGGCAACCTGCCCGAGGTGACACAGCTAGCACGTGGTAGCTGCGGTGTTTAACCCAGGCTAGCCTGACTGCAAAGTCCTTGTTCCCTCATTCTGCATGCTGCCTCCCTATTATCCAAACCCAAATACCACCAACAGTGTGGCGAACCAGCGATCACGGAGCACCACACAAGGGGACTGAACAAGCCACAGCTACGTGCGACAGTTGTGATCAACCTCACACACAATGCTCACGACAGCCGCCACCAGGACGAGCAGACGCCGCCCTCCAAGGCTCAGGAAGGGGCTGCTGTCAGAAGCCAGGAGTGCCTGGAGGGGTGGGCAGGCTGGGGGCTGCTACGCCTGTCCTAGGTCTGCACTGTGGTCCCAAGAGTACGGCCACGTGGTGACAATAACTCCAGCCACAGACTTGAGACTGGCACACCTCTCTCTGTGTTAAGTCAATGCATGGTTACTCAAAAAATGCAGGTGCCCCGGCCGGCATGCCACTGCCCCGCCTGGCTAGCATTTTACACTGCCGAAGGCACTGAGAAAGGAATATCGTGTTGAACTGGCAAGAAAAACAAACGTGTGTGGGAGGAGGAAATCACTTTCACAGGAGGAGGGAAGCACCTTTCAGAGTCGTCGTTTGTGCCCATTAAAATAGCCACGCGCTCGGCCAGGGGCGCAAGGTGTTTGCTTTGACCTCTGAGCCACGCACAGCTTCAGGAAGGCTGGGTTGGTTCCTATCTGAGGCCAGCAGAATGTACTGAGTTTCAGGAAACGGGAGGTTTGCTGAGTGAGTTCCGCTGGACGGGCCGGGACTCACGAGGCAGGCGCAGACACTTCTCCATGAGAGGCCTGCCAAGGGGAAGCATCGGCCACCACTGGCCGGGCCACCCCTGCCCACCTTGAACGAGGCATACGGCAGGTATCCTATTTCTCAGAAATAGCTCCTGATCCAACTACCAGAGCGAGGCCGGAAGCTCAGAGAGGATGGGGGCATGGAGACTCAATAAATGACCACAGCCCGAGGTGCCTCCCTGCCTGCCTGCTTCTCCCCATGGGTCCTGGCCCTGGGTGGGCCTCGGAGGTGTGGGGTCCCTGAAGTACCTGGTTGGTTCTCCCCCTCCTCCTGGGGCACCCCCTCCTGCCAGCACTGTCCAGGAGGCCCCACACCCCCCTCCCCCCAGGCCCACAGTGTGGGTGCACTGTGGGTGGGCTGTGGCTCCTTGGAGGTGGTGACAGCTCATCCACGGCCCCTTCCCCACAGCCTGGAGCAGGACGGGGCCTGCAGAGGACAAAAAGGCTTGCTGACCTGAACCAAACCCAGGGACACTGGCCCATTGAGTGCCAGTCCAGCCTCCCCACTCACCCGGCCACTCCGCTACCCTTCACAGTCCCCCTTCTAACACTCCTGACCCGGTCCCTGCCACCCTTGCTGCGGCCCACAGGCCCGTTAACCAAACTCCAGTCCAGCCTCGGCTGTGGCCGGCCACCCTCAGCTGCTTCTGCATCCGTGGGGGCTCTGAACCACCAGGCACTGCAGTGTGCCTTGTATTACCTGACCCTTTTGAGACAGCAGCTCCTGCAAATCAGACCTCTCCAGGTAAGACACAGGTGCCACGCGAGGCCCCCTGTGGCTCCACCATCCTGGCCACGAGCACATGCCCTCCTGGCAGAAGCGTTCAGGGCTGGTCCGGGCACAGGTGGCATGCGTGCAGGAAGGGGACCTGTTGCACACCTGGGTAGCAGCAGCGGGCCTGGGGGGCTCCCCCTGCTCAGCACAGATCTACTTTTTTGCTCAGAGTTCCACTCTGCTGCGCGATGGTGCAAGGCCCGTCTACCCAGAGGCCTGCCTGCCCTCGCCTCAGACCGATGCCACAGCAGCCCTGCCCTGCCCATGCAGCTCATCTGACCCCAGGGCTCCTTGAAGCACCGCTGTGGAGGGCCTGGTGCTCAGACGCCTCCGTGGTTCCTCGTGGCCTGATGTAATTTAACTTTAAGGCATGCGTTGGAGAGGGCTGGGTGAAAAATTCCTAAACCACGTGGCCTTGGGGAGTCTGGCCAGGCCCCGCAGCTTTGGGGCTCCCTGTGTCCATCCCGCCCCTGCCCTTGGCACCAGTCCACCCTGGACAGCACACAGGCATTCTGGGTGACAGGCCCTGGGCACCTCTCACTCTAACCTGCAGCTGTGAGAGCACACGGGTCTGCCCAGTGTCCAGAGACCTGCTGAGGCACCAGCTCCCGGTGCCCCGCTCCGGTGACCAAGACATCTATCTGCTCAGGCAGCCAGGATGGGCTCATGCACTGCTTCCGGCCAGCACGGTGGCATATGCCCGTAGTCCCAGAGCTCGGGAGGCTGAGGCAGGAGTATCACAAGTTTGAGGCCTGCCTGGGCAACTCAGCAAGACCCTGTCTCAAAATAAATTTTAAAAAACATAGGGCTGGGGATGTAGCTCAGCAGTAGAGAGCTTGCCTGGTGCATGCGAGGCCTGGGGTTCAATACCCAGCACTGCAAACACAAACGACCCTGGCTGTGGCAGCTGACCAGCCCTGCACCTTCCCAGTGGCCCTATCAGACAGGACACCAAGGCACAGATCACACGACTACCAACCACGTGGCCTGGCTCCAGACACCATGCCCTGACCATGGGGGCCTCTGCCTGGAGGTGGACCCTACCTCCCCAACAGTCTACCTGAGGCCCCTTGGCACAGTGACACTGACGCTGATCCAGCCGCGCCAGCAGCCCGTCCCACGTTTTTCCCCTGGAAGGAGTGGGGTGCCTCGGATGAGACATCTACACTGTGACAATAGCCACAGGTTACTGAACACCTGAGCTGGCCTGGCACCCTCCCAGGTGCTGCCCCTGTAAACTGGGGTCACTGAGAAGCCCACAGCTAGGGTGAGGCAGGCAGGAGGGGCAGCCGGGGCTGAGGAAGGAGGGACGTGCCGGGGATGTCACAGCAGAGGTGGCCTCCTGTACTTCTGTGCTTCTCCCCACTCTGCATACAAGTTCATCCCAGGCTGCAGGGTCCCAGCACAGCAGGAAACGAGGGCCTCCAAAATTACCTGCCGCTGGGCTACTAGCCACAGCACCGGGACAGAACCCACCGAGCTGGCTGAGTGACAAGGCGACGGCTCTTTGTTTCAGCATGTTGGCAAGGAAACCAGGACTTCCCACCAGGTCTGGGAGCAGCCCGAGGAGCCAGGGCGCCCACCCCCAGCTGCCCCAGCGCAGCCCTGGGCTGCCGGCTGCCCTGGGACGGAGCGCGCGGGCGATTCCCAGCAAAGCACTAAACAAACACAACCCGGTCCCTAGTAAATAATTTTTGTTTTTTCCAGGCAGAAGTTGAACAACAATGGTGAGACCCGGAAGGCTCCCTGCTCACAGGAAACACTCGCTGTGTCACCGCGTCCGCGGCTGTGTGAGGTCACAGCGACGCTTGTCCCGTGCGCGGCTCTATTCACAGGGGCATTTTTGATAAACTGGTGCTTTGGGGGGGGGGCTGGGAAAATGGCCTGTGCATGTTTAACAAAAGGCCCGGGATGGGAATAGGAACTCACATTCTTTCTTTCAATAGACAAAGCCTGCTGTGTCCAGATATGTTTGTATTCTTGGACAAAAATTCACGATAACATTAAACTCGTGAGAACGAGTTCTTCGTGGGAAACGTTCTGCATCCTTGAGTGACCTCTGAGGAATTTGTCAGCGGCCACGCCAGGGCAGGCTCAGGGACCTTCCCAGGCAGGGTCTGCACAGGGGAAGGTGCACCTCCAGCTGAAGGCGGGGATGGGGCTTCAAGGAATGTTCTAGAATCACCAGAGCTGTGGGAAAGGTAGACAGGGGTGAAAACAGGTGGGCCGCTCATGTAGCTATTCCCAGCTCCACTTCGATCAGTGCATCCCTGGTGTGCAGCGGGGGTAGGTGGGCTGCTGCTGGGCACCCACAGGGCACCTCTGGCCCCCCCGCGGTCCACCAGACCACTTCCCAGAGGCCCAGCCATGCCTCCGAGCCCCACGGGGTGGCCCCGGGCTCCTTCCCCAGGCCCAGTGACCAGTGACCTCCAGGCTGGGCTCCCAAGACAGCGACTAGCGTGGCTCCTCGCCCAGGGCCTCGCTGTGGAGCAGCGAGCATGGGAGACTGCAGGGGCCAGAGCTGAATCCCAGGGCCCCAGGGGCTCCCGTGTGCTGTGTCGAGCACAGACACTTCTGTCGCTCTGTGACTTCCACACTCGTAGATTCAGAGTGGCTTTTCCTTTGCTAAAATGAACCTCCAGGTCCTGATGCCAGCCTGTGCCGGGCATGGCTCCGGGAAGGAAGTGCTCCAGTCAGCCCGGCACCGGGGATCTGGGGGGGCTGCTAGTTCTACAACTGAACAACGGGGGCCTCGTTAGCCAAGCTGGGTGCACCTGTCCATACCCGAGCAGGACACCACCCTCCACAGAGCCAGGGACGTCCTCCGTCTCTTCACCAATCCTGTCCACCTCTGTGACACCTGGCAGAGATCTTCATTTACAGGAAAGCTAGGACAGGGTTGTTCTCTGCCCGATTCTCAACACAGCTGCCCATCTTCATGGCTCTTTAAGACAGATCTTTTGGGGCTGGGCACATGGCGCAGTGGTAAAGCACTTGCCCAGCACATGCGAGGCCCTGGGTTCAATCCATAAATAGAATATTTGTTTTGTATGAATTTGTGTGAGCAATTACATGGCTCTTGGCTTGAGATCCATAAACTCCCTCAAGAGCATAAAATGCGCAGCATGTCCCGCAGCCTCGCCTAGACTCACAGGTCAGTGCTGGCCATCGCCCTCTGCCGCCTCCAGCAGCTCCAAGGCTTTACTGGTCCCGAAGCCAAGGGCCCCAAGGCAGCTAGGTTACTGAGACCCAGGCCCTGGGAAGAGGAGGGAAAATTCTTCATATTCAGTATGTGTAAGACCCAGCTCTTGAACTGACGTTCTAATTCTAGACCTCCTTTGGGGTCCCCTAAGTCAGAGAAAGACCCCATCCTCCACCCATTCATTCTGGGAGGCCCGTAGGGTCACCCAACAATCCCTGCCCACAGCCCACAGGGTGCCCGGTGCCATGGCTCCCAACCACACATCCCCCAGCACTCGGCTCCTGCTGGCTCCTGCCACCCACAGGCTCACGCTGCCCCCTGTGTCCAGTGCACACCGCCTTCCCCCTGTACCTGATGCCAGGCACCTCCTTTGTGCCCTTAAAAGAGCCACATTTTTTTTTTTTTTTGCAGTACCCGGGATTGAGCCCAGGGGCGTTCTACCTCCGTGCTACACCCCCGGCCCTATTTTTTTATGCTTTATTTTGAAACCGGGTCTCACGAAGTTTCGGTGGGCCTCACTAGGTAGAGAGAGACACACACAAGGAGAGAGAGAGAGAGAGAGAGAGAGAAAGAGAGCTGAGGCTGGCCGCGAACCTGGATCCTCCGGTCTCTGCCTCCCAAAGTACTGGGATTACAAGCGTGTGCCACCACGCCCGGAAAAGAGCCACATTTTTTACAAGTTTTATTTGAGCATGACTGGCTTCTAACCAATTCCTCACTTCCTCCTTCATCCCTCCATAGTCTGGAACTCACTGTTCACAGCCACTGGGCTAAAAACCCAATCACAAACATGTCTGCCCTGCTTATACCTGCCCAAAACGCCAATGCCCCGGGACTAAGTCCAACCTCCAGCCCACGCCTGCAAGGTCCTGTCATATCTGCTGGTGGGACGCCTACGGGACCTCTTCTCTCTCCTCACTGCTCCGGCCGCCCTGCCCCACCTCCTGCTTCTGTGACACAGGGACTCACATCTAGCTTAGGACCTCAGCCACCACCCCATGGTGTCAGGGGTGGCGCCACGGCAGGTGTTCCCACCCCCAGCACCAAGCACCGTCCCGCTTGTCTCGTTTATCTCATGCCTCTCGCTGTTGGCACAGGCTTCAAGACAGCAGGCCCGTCCACTGCTGTGCGGGGGAAGGCTCCCGGCCAACACCTGTGGAGCCAAGAAGCCCAGAACTGAGTGACAGTGCGGAGAAGAGCCCCACCGTGGGCGTGCACGGAGCTGCCGGGAGCGGGGCTCAGGCCTGCACAGGGGCCTCGGACCTGATGCTACCTCCCTGTCAAATCAGCCACCTGGAGAGTCTCAGATAGTTGTATGCTCAGATAGTTGCATGCTCAGATAGTTGTAGTATTGACATCCATTTCCTGGAGCGACACTACAGGACACATGTCATACACATGGTGACCGTGTTTCCCCAACCAACAGCTGGACATCGCCTGACAACAGCATGAGCAGTAGGAGCCAGGCCTGTCCCACACGGGGATCTGGGCATGGGGGTGCATGAGAGGGCTCCTCCCGCTCTGGGGACGATGCTATGCTGGCCGGTGAGACATTCCCACCACCGCGGAGAGCCGCTTTCTTGCCTCTAAAAACAGGCAAGTGCCCACGCCTCTAAGGACCAAGCAGCACCATGCGCCCAACACGCAGGCCCTTCCCACAACAATGCCTGGGCGTGAGTCACCCCTCAGTCACCATCTTCCGTCATACCAGGCTCTGGGGAAACAGAGATAAAGGAGCCTGGGGCAGGGGCTCGCCGAGAGCAGGAAGGAGCCCTGACCAAGCGCAGATGGAGAGCAGGAGCAGGGATGGCGAGGGGCCAGGACAGGCTCTAGAGGAAGGACAGTGTGGAAAAGAGTCAGGACCTTTGCAGGGTTAGTGCTAGCGCCCAGGGCCCTGGGAAGGAAGCGCAGGAGGCAGCTGGCTGGGTGGTGCGTGGTGGCCCTCGCCCAGCCACCCCACAGTAGGGGCAGGTGGGGCAGCGCCTGGGAACGTGGGGGTCTGGTTCTGACTGGGCTTGGCGCGCTCACAGGCCACTCTGCACTGGGCACCCGCGGCCTGTGCAGGGAGCATCCCTGCCTCAGAGGCCTCCTGCATGACCAGCAGCTCCAGGGAGCATGTGTCCTGCTCACAAGAGCCCCGGGAAGACAGAGGAAATGGCCCAGGGGCTCATTCTTATTTTTACTTAAAATCTGAGCCAGGTTTTCTCACCTTCCTGCCTCTAGATTCTAGACATACTTCTATGCCTTCCTGAAGGACAGATAGCCTTTCCTTTTACATGTGCAGGGCTGAGGGTCAAGAAGGCAGACGAAGGGCTCAGGCAGGACTGGGAATGGGTGGACAAGATGAAGGACATGGGCTGTCCTGTCTCAGGGAGGGGAGACTCCTGGACAGCAGCTGGAGTCAGCGCAGGGCCAGCTGGGCTGGGAAAGGCCTCGGGCATCAGGCCGCGACGCTGCCCCAGGGGCAGGAGCGCCTCTGAGGGTTCTGGTCAGGTGGGCACAAGCAGGGAGGGGACCGATGCTACGGCCTACTGGCCAGGCGAACTGCTAAGTCCCCAAGGTCGAGCGCCCGGCAACTTGGATCACAAGGTCACAGAACACACGGCATGTTAGGAGAGGTCACTCTGAGGGCAACCTGGCTCCCCCGAGCTGGACACCAGGCTGGGACACCCAGGGCCACGGCTGGAGGCCAGGGCTGGGGACCCATACCTGAGTGATAGAGCCACCTGGCATCTTCCAGAGCAAGAACGTTTCATGCAGGGGCGGAGGTCCAAGGACCAAGGAGGTCCGTCCCCCAGCAGACAGGCCATCCCCAGCCCCACCGGCTGAACCCAGTGGCACAGACTAGAAACAACACACACAAGGCCAGGTCACCAGGTCAGCTCAAGAGCTACTGCCAAGCTGGGTGTGGTGGCGCATGTAATCCTACTACTTGGGAGGCTGAGACAGGAGGATTGCGGGTTTGAAGCTAGCTTCAGCAACTTAGTGAGGCTCTCAGCAACTTAGTGAGACCCTGTTTCAATTAAAAAAAAAATAGGGCTGGGGGTATAGCTTAGAGGCAGAAGCCCTGAGTTTAATCCTCAGTACTACCAAACAAAACAAAACAAAACAAACCCAAAAAACAAAAACAACAAAAAACTATTGTCAGATGAAAATCTGGTTTCAGTCTGTGAGCCTACAGCTGAAACACAAGGGCCGGTCAGCCCCGAGGAGCAAGGGCACATGGCCTAAGCCCTGACGAGCCATCTTCAAAAGCGAGTCTCCTTCCATGGGAGCGAGAGTAGGACCCAGGTGACCAAGGGTGGCTGGTGGAGGGGAGCCGGCAGCTGCACGCTCAGGGGCCAGGCCCCATCCACCCCATGTCACAGCCTTGCCCACCCCTGCAGAGGTGAGTGTCCAGGTGTGGCGGCCAGCTTCCCAAAGAATACATCATGTGCCTCTGGCCACACAGCCACCAGAGATGGAGGGAGGAGGAGCCCAACCTGCCGGGATTGGGGATTCCTGGGGTCTGGGCGATGGTCATGCCAGGCTTCCCTGCTTTGTGTACTAAGCCTTGAGCGTGGGCCACTGCATGTCCACAGCTCAGACGAGAGCACAGCAAATGTCACTTTCAACTCCAAGAGGGTGCAATCTGAATCAGGGACAAGAAAACCCAGCTACCACTCTTACATACTGTTGTTTGTAGCTCTGATTCCAACATAACAAGTGGCCAGAAAGACCGCAGATGGGGACATGAAGCCAGCTTTACATTAGACGTTGCCTGCCGCCTCACAACAGCAAACGCCTGCGTGGCAGCCAGCCAGGGCCGCAGGCCGGACCCCTCTGCGGAGCTCGCCACCGCCCTGGTGTAAATGCTCCAGTCCCAGTTGATGTCGAGCCGCCGGAGGGATGCCGCTGAGCGAGGAGCTGACAAGGATGTGCTGTCCTACACAGCAGCATGTCCCTACAGACAGGACAGAGGCAGATGACCCCGGGAACACAGACACCAGCAAAAGGCTGTCAAATAACGAGGACATGGTGAGCACTTGTCACCTGTTACTAGCACAATGCGACTCCAGGCATCTCGTCTAATTTAAACAATGGACACGCTCAGCAACCAGTCCACGCAATTCCTGAAATGTAACGGTGGGCTCTCCCCAGCACAGAGCGGGAATTCCAGGACCCAGGGCCCACACCCTGCCTCCTTCCAAAAAAAGCTTCCATGTGGTTTGAGAATGCTTTTGAATGGAAACTAGTGAGTGAATGGAAATGAATGGTTGCTATCACAGTTGCCAATAAAGATTTGAGCATTCAAAGCCCCTCCAGCCACAGCTGCCTTCATGACACCTCTGCGCACGCCTGTGGCGGGCCTCTCCTGCGGTCTGCAGGTGCATGACGCTGGCCTTGGGAGGTGGCACCGGGCGCTGCGGTCTGGACTCTTGAGTCTGAATTCCAGCTCCACCACATACCAGCTCGAGGGTGCCCGCTTCCTCCTGCAGAGGAGGAAGAGCTGGGCTTGAACTGAGTCCCTCAACTGCACGTGACGTGGACCACCAGCACGTCACCATCGCCATCGAGACTTGCATCCAGCCTGGAGGAGTGGGTGCTCCCTGCCTGTCGAGGCCTCACACACACCTCAGGGTCACTCGGAAGCCCCAAACCTGGCCTGGTCAGAAAAGAAGGATGGCTGAGGTCCCCGCGCAGCTCGCGTTCCCTTTCCAAGCCCCAGCTTCCTCAGAGGTCTTCGTGGGGGCCAGCCTCGAGGTCTGTCCCGGCCATGGCCGTCCCTGGGCTGCTATGTGCACCCCATCTTGATGTTCCCGCAGTGTCCTTCCATTCCAATGGCTGTTCTTGGCAGCACCAGGGTCCCCCGGTCCCCTGGGTGAGGGTCCCGAGGTGGGCAGGGAGGGAGGGCTGACCTGTCAGCTCTCTGACCCCAGGTCCTGAAGTAGATAGACAGCGTGCTCCAGGAAGTTCTGCTGCGCAGCACCATGGCAGCAGTGGCCGCGGCCTGAGCCCTCCCTACCCCTCAGGGGCCTCCGCACTGCTCAGGCGGTCTCCCTAAGAACCAGGCCGGAGGGGGACGGGCCCCACCTCCTGGCCCTCCTCGGGGAGCACAGCCCTGGGCTCTTGCTCCCTGCCCTGGCCGGGCTGCCCGGTGAGCCAGCTCCTGGCAGTGCACCTCCTTGGGGACGGGCATGTCTGGCGCCTCCGTGGCTGCTCCCTAGCAGGCGCTCATAGTGCACTTGGCAAAATGAAACCGACTCTTGAGCGCCAGGCTTGTGGCTGCTGCCTCACCTCCAGTGAAGGTCAAACACCCCGGCCTGGAGATGCAGGTGACTGCCGCGCAGGAGCCACAGCTGGGCCCGTTCAAGGTCACTGCACCGTGCAACGTGTGAAATGCTCTGACCCAGGACAACCGAGGTGAGTCACTCCGCTCACAGAGCACTTCCCACCCAAGCATGACACAGGCTGAGAAGATAGGACGCAGCCATGATCTGGAGAAAAAGGGGGTGCAAGGGCCTTCGGGGGCCCGTGAGGATCCCGAGGACGCCGATCAGCACAACACTGTGGTGGCCTGGTGGGGAACGGGGAAGCGTCCGGGGCGCAGGCCCAGGGTTCCGGAAGAAGAAGAGGCAGGCGCTGCCCAAACTGCTGCTGAGTGGGAGAAACACTGTCCTCCAAAGACGGCACTTCTCATTAGTCATGTTCAAATGATGTAAGAAATGCAGGCGTGTGTACATCAAGAAGGTGGCTAAAATAAGAAATAACTGACTTTATTGCAAGTTAGTGACTGAAACTTATAACCTCTCCTCGAGTTTGTACCTGCATTCCCTCCAGTCCCTGGGCTGTAAACTCCAAGCCACACCGAGCCCACTGGCAGGCGTCCAGAGAAAGTCGTCTGGTGTCCCTCTCCTCCAGCCCGGGCGCCCCAGTTCCCCTGAGGTTTTCCACTTGGCGACTCGCCTGCGCAGAAACCCGTGGACGTCAAGGACTTCTGAGAGTAACACTGCAGGTCCAAGTTTCTTCACATTTCTTCTCTGTGATCTTTCCAAAACAGCTTACAAGCTATAAGATAAACTCACATCTACTCTCTTCTCTCTTTCCTTTTTTTTTTTTGTAACCCTGGGTCATTCTATCTCCAAGCTACAACTCTAGACCTTTTTATTTATTTTGAAGGCTGCTGAGGCTGGCCTCCTGTCTCAGCCTCCCAAGAACTGAGATTATAGGTGTGCGCCACCACGCCCGGCATCATGTCCTCTTCATGTAAAAAGGAGGGCAGGCTGGGGTGTGGCTTCATGTTAGAGAGTTTGTGTGCAGTGCCCTGGGTTTGAGCCTCAGCACTGCAAAAAATATGAAAAATAATTTAAAAAGGGACCAAACAATCCATTTTGCATCAAAGACCAATCCCATTTAAATAGTTTACATGTGTACATTTTTGTTTGTCTTGTGGTGTTGGGGATCAAACCAGGTAAGCTAGGCAAGTGTTATACCAGCCTACCATTGTGTGTGTGTGTGTGTGTGTGTGTGTGTGTGTGTGTGTTACAGGGGATTGAATTCAGAGGCATTCTACCTCTGAGCTACACCCCAGCCCTTTTATTATTTTTGTTTTGAAACAGGATCTCACTAGGTTGCTGACAGTCTTGCTAAGTTGCTGAGGTTGGTCTTGAACCCACAATCTTCCTGTCTTAGCCTCCCAAGTACTGGGATTAGAGGTGTGTGCCACCACGCCTCTTCCTTTTTTTTTTTTTTGTGGTACTGGGGATTGAACCCAGGCATTCTACCTCCAAGCTACAACCCCAGCCCTTTTTATTTTTTGTTTTGAACCAAGGTCTCGCCAAGTGTCTGAGGCTGGTCTTGAACCTGCGATCCTCCTGTCTTAGCCTCCCGAGGACTGGGATTACAGGCCTGCACCACCATGCTGGGCTACTGACTGCTTTTAAGAGTAAAGGCAGCATTTGTTTCAAAGTTTGCCGTGTTAAAAAAAAAAAAACATAGTTCTCTCCATGATTCTAACTTTATTTTTGATGTGGTTTAAGTTAGATATTAAACATTTATAGCATAATTCCCTTGAGAAAGAATGCATCCTGTACCTGTTGTGCCCACACTCTCCTTTATGAAAAAGCAGGGAAAACCTTCCTAATCTCTCCAAACCAGGAGGCCCAGGGCAAAGACCACAACCTTCACCCGAGTGGGCAGAGCTCCCAGCATGTGGTAGCCCCTCTGCACTGCTGGTTCTGAGGGGCTCACCTGAGGCACCCCACCTGAACCACGAGACCTGACGCACCCTCGTGCCCCTACCTCTACAAACTCCAACTGCCCAGTGATGCCCAGGTCTCGGGGGAGCCAGAGGCTGGCGGGTACCAGGTCTCCCGAGAGCCGGGCACGACGCCCAGCAGGAGCAGGCAGGTGCTCGGTGAGAGTGCATTTAACTCCTTGGGAAAGATTTCTGCAGCCATGTTTCATTGTTTGTAAAACACAATGATCTGAACGGCGAGGAAATTCAGATTTCCCAACCCAAACAAAGCATCCTTGCATAAGAAGTTTCTCAGCCCCGTCCCGCCCACACACACTAGGCCTCCGTGGGTTGAACAGTCTGGAGGCCATGAGGCCTGGCCCAGTGGGGTTCCCTCAGGGGCTGCAGTGAGCACACCCTGCTCGTCCTCTAGGTCCCTCCAAAGTCTCCAATCAGAGGGAGATCCAGTTTCTGGGTAAAGTGCTATAGAGTCATTAAGTTTTCCCCCACATTTTTTTACTGTGATAAAAATGCATAAAATTTATCATTTTAGCCATTTTTAAGCGTAAGGTTCAGGGGCACTAAGTGTATTCACATCCTACGAGCATCGCCACGGTCCACCTCCAGAGTCCTCTCCTCTTCCCAGAGAGAAGCCCTGGCCCGGTAGACACACCCCCCGCGCCCCCACTGCGCGTCCCGACTGTGGATCCGACTCCTCTGGAGTCTCGCGTGGGGATCACACGGTTACCTGTGCTTTGTGGCTGATTCCACTGAGCAGAATGTCCTCAAGGCCGTCCAACTGCAGCCATTCACCCCGCCCAGCACCTACACCCCAGCCCGGCCTGTCTCCTGAAGGTCAGAGGGCAGGGTGGTGCAGCCTCACTACAGTGGTACCACAGCCTCCACACAGGCCACGGACACGTGCCCCTCACTTAGCTGTGAGGAGTCCCTAGCACCCTCTCCCAGACCAGACAGGACGCCAGGTGTGGTGTGCCGGGGCCACATAGACCTCTTGGAAAGCCACCACCAGGTGCCCTCCTGCCCCACTGCATTGGCCGGTGGATGAAGGAGGCACTGCCAGGTGAGAAGCCAAGGAAGCAGGTCCTGCCTTGAGCGCTGGGCACCCTGGGCTGTGTGGCTCAACCTGGCGCCTCACGTGAAGCAGGTGGGGATGCTTCCTGGGAATTCTCCCAGCCAAGGGAGCTGTTTGGGGAGCTACCTCTCAGGTCTGTGGTTTCTTTTCTACTGGAGATGGGGTCTCACTGTGTTGCTCAGGCTGGCCTCAAGCAATCCTCCTGCCTCAGCCTCTTGAGTGACTGGCACTATGGGTGCCCTTGGCTAAAAGGCCTGGTGTGTGTGTGTGTGTCTGTGTGTGTGTGTGCACGTGCACATGTTGCTGGGGATAGAACCTCAAGCCTCATGCACACTAAGCATGCACTCCACCACTGAGCTACACCCCTGGCCCCCATTTTTCAAAAGAGAAGAACTAAGGCTGCCCTGCCTGCAGAAGCTCTGGGTCAGCCGGTGCCTGCGGGCAAGGCAGGACGCGTTCTCAAGTGCCACGTGGACGCGGAGCTCCTGGAGGCGTGTCAAGCGCATCCGAGCTGTAGGAGTGCACTAGCAAAATAGCGTGCTCACCCTGCGGGCCAGGGAGCCGCAACACCGTCACACAAGCCAGCGAGCTCAGAGTTTTAAATGATGGGCGAGTGTTCAAACACCATGGCGGCACCGCAGGCACCCACACAAGCACGCACGCACGCACACTCATGATGAGATGGGTTTCCACTGAAACACAGTAGGAAGGTGCATTTCTCAATTCTTGCCCAAGGCTTGGCATCTGTGGTTTCAACATGAAGCCCGCAGTCAGCTGCAGGAGACCGTGCAGGGCGCTGGTGAGGCTGGGGGTTGACCCTGCGGTGACTGGGCGAGAGGCTCCCCTGCTCCTGCCAGCACCCGCCTCCGACGGCCAAGCCTGCGCGGCCCTGGAGTGGGAGTGACCGCGCCGAGGGCAGTCCTGACTCCCAGGTCTGCTGCAAGGCGGCCTTCACGGGGCCCGCTCTTCCCACAGGAGGAGAGGTGAGCTCCTGTTACAGTGACTGCCCTGGAAACTCTGACTCACGAGAAGCCACCAGAGTGGAGAAGTCTGGACATGGCTCAGGTCATCGTAGCCTGCAGCACTCCTGCCTGCAGAGTCATCCCACCTTTCCTGTGAACGAAGCTGCAGATGCTGCCCACTGACTCCTGTTCAGAACACTGCCAAGGGGGAGCAGGGGGGTCCCACGCTCGCCCAGCTCGCCCTCATGAGGCAGACCCAGAGACTGTGGCGAAAGACGCCCTTTTTCTCTGTTATCTGATTTTCCCTTTCCCTTGAGCATACTTCCTGAGCCAAGAGGGAAACAATAAACGGGAGGGGGAGACTGGACTCCTTCCCAAGGGAAAGGACGACATGGGAACCACGCATGGAGGCGCCCCACAGGGCTGCGCGTGACTCTAGCCAGGCTCTCCAGAAGGGCCCTTCCCAAGGCTGCGTGGCAGTCTCCTCGGACCTGCCTGGACATTCTCTTTTTTTGTACTGGAGATTGAACCCAGGTTTGTTCTACCTCTGAGCAGCACCCCAGCCTTGTTTCATTTTTTATTTTGAAACAGGGTCTTGCTAAGTTGCTGAGGCTGGCCTCGAACCTGCGATCCTCCTGTCTCAGCCTCCCAAGCACCAGGATTACGAGCGTGCACCACTGTGCCTGGCTCTTCCAAAATACTTTCACACCTTCTTCTAACAAGATGAACATTTAGGTAAGGGGGGAAATAATACATTCCAAATTATAAAGGGAGACACAGAACAGCCAAAAAGTCGGACGAATAGCTTGTCCCCAGCACACGCATCAGTCATCACTGCCACTAATAATCGTACGAGCTGTGGCGGCTCAGTACGACTGGCATCATCTCAGTTTGGACAGCCAGGAACCCAGGTATTCGGCTGAGTGGTCCTGGCTCGGGGGCTTGAGGGCTGCATTCCAGTCGTGGCCGGCTGCAGCCATCTCCACGCTCAGCCAGGAAGGTCTGCTGCTGAGCACCTGACCCCTGGGGCTGGCGGCGCTCTCAGACGCGGAGCCTCGGGCCCTCGCTGGCTGGGGCTGGAGCCCTGCTTCTTGCCACACAGGTCTCTCCAAGACTACAGCTTGGTTCATCAGAGTGTGAAAGCCAAGAAGGCCCAAGAGAATCTCCTAGCAAGACGGGAGTCACGGTCTTTGAGCCTCGGAAGCAGCGTCCCAACTGTGCAGATGCTGTTGGTTAGCAGAAATGACGAGGAGAGGGGCTGACACAGGCCACGATGAGCAGGAGGCGAAGACCACTGAGCCCTCTCAGGGGCTGCTGACCTCGGTGGGCACTTCAGCAGCCTCTTGGATCCCACTTACCCTCCTCTCTGACCCTTCTGTGTAACAGCAACGGTATTTATTAAGAGCCCTGGGTTCAATCCCCAGCACATAAAAAAAAAAAAAAGAAGTCTGAAAACAATGCTCTAAGGTTGGCCTTAAGACACTACAAAGAGATTAGATTAAAACCAAAGTAAGCAGAAGGAGAAAAATATGAACATGAATGAATGAAATAGAAAGTGGACAAATAATAAAGAAAAGCAATGAAATCAAACACTGAATCTTTGAAAAGACTAATAAAATGTATAAACCTTTACTTCTCTCTAAATTAATCAATAGATTCACTGCAATCCCAATAAAACCCCAGCAAACTCTTTTATAGAAATTAGTAATTCTAAACCTTCCATGGAAATGTGATGGACCTAAAATAGCCCAAACAAGTTGTTAACGGCAGGAAATGGGATTTCCTAATTTCAAGATACACTCACCATAAAGCTCAGTAGGGCACTGTGGTGTCATGTGTAGACACAGATCAACGGGCACAATAGCGAGTCCGGAAAGAGACTCACAATGTATGTGGTCAGTTAAGGTCAATAAAGGTGCCAGGGAATTCCATGGGAAAGGTGAACCCTTTACAGATTTGGCTGGAACAACTGGATTTCTATATTCCAGAGGAAGGGAAAACCCCTCAACAATTATTATATACAAAAATTAATTCAAAATGGATCACAGATATAAATGGGAGAGCTAAAATTATAAAACGTCTGGAAGAAAAACATAAGAAAAAACCATGATCTTGGGTTCTTGGATCAGGCAAAGATTTCTTAGTTTAAAAAAAAGAAATAATCCCGGTAGTTGGGAGGCTGAGACAAGAGGATGGCAGGTTTGAGGACAGCCTCATCAACTTAGCGAGATTTTCAGCAACCAAGCAACACCCTGTTTCCAAACAAAATATAAAAACAGGGCTGGGGGTATAGCTTGGAAGAAGAATGCCTCTGGGTTCAATCCCCAGTACCACACACATACAAAAAAAAATAAAATAAAAAGGAAAAAAACAATAGCCAGGCGTTGTGGAGCACTATAATCTCAGTACTTGGGAGGCTGAGACAGGAGGATCGCAGGTTCGAGGCCAGAAACTTAACAAGGCCCTCAGCAACTTAGTGAGAGCCTGTTTCAAAATAGGACTGAGGGGATAGCTTGGAGGTGGAATGCCCCAGATTTAATCCCAAGTACTAAAAAAAGAAGGAAAAAAGGAAAAAGTTAATATTTTTTCTAAATTTCATCAAAATTAAAAACTGCTTTTTGAAAGATATCAGTAAGAAAATAAAAAGACAAACCACAGACTATGACAAAATTTTTGCAAATATATGTCTGTTAAAGGACTTTTCTCCAGAATGTATAAAGAATTCTTACAAGCTGGGCATGGTGGTACATGCCTGTAATCCCAGTACTTGGGAAGTTGAGATAAGAGGACTGCAGGTTTGAGGCCAGCCTCAGCAACTTAGAGAGGCCCTCAGCAACTTAGCGAGACCCTGTTTCAAAATAAAATAAAAAGGGTTGGGGGTGTAGCTCAGAGGTAGAATGCCCCTGGGTTCAATCCCCATTACAACAAACAAACAAACACCTCTTACAATTCATAATAAGGCAACAACCTGACCAAAAAAAAATCAGCAAAAAAATCTGATCAGCAGCAAATGTTTTCACCTAAGACGACATATGAATCCCCAATACGCACAAAAGAGGGTGACTGACACTATTACCCATTAGGAAAATGCGAATGAAGGCCAAAGCGCGGCACGACGCGCACCCACTCTAACGACGGAGGTCCAAGGACCAGGCTGTGGAGACGCGGAAACTCCCTGCGCAGCTGTGGGAACGCAGAGCGGCACCACCCAGCACTGGGGAGTCTGGTCTCTTGTAAAAGCACACCAACAAAACCTTGGGGCCACGCCTTCCCCGGGCGACCTGCAGGAGCGCCGGAAATGGCTGTCACTCAGCCACCTGAAGCCAAGAGTGACAATGGTTGTGAGTGGGTGACAGGCAGCCAGCATGGCACCTTGCTCCCCAGGGCCGGGTGTCATCCCCCCCGGGGCTGGTCTGCATTCCCCCTGCTCACGGTAAGGAGTTTGCCAGCAACCCAGAGGCTGCCTGGCTCTCCGGATGGCACTGCCAGGGCTGACAGTTCCTCAGACAGGAGGTGGGCCACTCGGAGTCAGTCCTCGCGCCCAGCCCGTCCCAAACACTTAAATTCAGCATCAACACCAGAGGCGCACCTCCACCCTGGGGGGTTTAAAATGGGAGAGAAGACCCTCAGAGCAGGTCAAGGCGGAGCCAAGGACCCCGAGCCAGGGCTCGCGGCATGGCCACACCGGACGGCCCACTGGGACGGCCAACCTACCCCGCAGCCTCACTTACCTATCTGCAGCAGTATGGGCGTGACCAGTGCCGTCTCCATGGCGTAACAGAACTCCCTGCCGAACATCACGGCGCCGTGCATCACCCACAGCCGCATGGGGATCCTGTCGATGGAGCCCTCGCTGACGGTCTCATCGCGGGGCTCGGCCTCCGGGCCTCCCGGTTTCTGTGGGTCTGGCAGGGGCACAGGTAACTCTTGAACTTGCATAGACTCTGAGTCAGCATTCTGTGGAGCCATTTTCATTACCACCAAAAAAAAATATATATATATATATTTATTTATTTACTCTATCTATATAAATAATACTATCATCTCTCTTTAATGATAAATTAAGACGTCTTCTCGTTCTGCTTCGGGTGCGCTCCTCAGGCAAGTAACACTTGTATTCCTTTTGTACAAGCAGGTGTCTCAACTTCTCAGCATCGCGTGAGACATGCAGCAACACAGGATTTTTGGTTGGACTGTAAACATATGGCTTGCTGTTTACTGTGAGTTAGAGTTAAAAATCCATAAGTGCCACTCAGTTAATACCAGTTTCATCATCATTTCCGTAGAGGCGCTGCCGACACTCCTCTTGCTACAGAGAGGCGGGAAGGTGACACACACAGGAGGTCCTCTGTGAATCCCCATCGAGTGACTGGAGGATCTGCAAGAGAGGAAAGACAGCGGCCGGAGTCAGGGTGGCCTCGGCTGCACGGCCACCCAGCCCCACTAGACCCACACGCCCCAGCCCCAGGCCCGGCCGCACCACGCGGGCCGCTCCCCAGGCCGCTCCCCAGGCCGCTCTCAGCCCCGGCTTGCTGGGGCTTCTTTGCAATGCCACCTGACTGCTGGAGCCATGTGCTCGGGGGAATTTAACCCTGGGGTGGGCAAGGCGGGCCAGCCGAAGGCAGTGGGATCATAGAAGGCAGGCAGAAAGGAAGGAGGCCAAATATGTCCACTCTTTGACGACGATAATACCATCGCCTCCACGTCCCGTGGTGCAAGAGCATTCTTGTGTGAAGGCGCTGGGGTGTTCTTCAGAGCCCGCCACCATTATGATGGGGAGGGGGTTGCAGGTGGAGGCTGGGGAGGATGCTGAAAGAGACCCACGGACTCTCTTTTTATTTTATTTTTTTTTAAATTTTTGGTACTGGGGATTGAACCTAGGTGCCTTCTACCTCTGAGCTACACTCCCAGCCCTTTTTACTTTGAAACAGGGTCTCCCTAAGTTGCTGAGGCTGGCCTTGAACCTGTGATCCTTCTGTCCCAGCTTTTCAAGTAGTGGGATTACCAGAGTCTCTTTAGTTTATTTATTTATTTATTTATTTATTTATTTATTTATTTATTTATTTTTTGCGGTACCGGGGATTGAACCCAGGGGCGTTTTACCTCCGAGCTACACCCCCGGCCCTATTTTTTATCCTTTATTTTGAAACCGGGTCTCACGAAGTTGCGGAGGCCTCACTAAGTAGCTGAGGCTGGCCACGAACCCGGATCCTCCAGTCTCAGCCTCCCAAGTACTGGGATTACAAGCGTGCGCCACCACGCCGGGCACCAGAATCTCTTTAGATAACACCTGGAAAGGTGGCAAGAAAGATGGAGAGTGGGCCGCTGGGTAAAGCAAGACATGACTCGCCACCCCAGCAGGGAAGAAGTTCAATCTACTCTGAGGTGGGGTCCTCATGGTCAGCTGTCTTGGGAGTGGTCCTGGACCTGCCCAGGCTGTATAACATATTGATAATCAAATGAAAGTTACAGACCCTCTCTGGGGGAGGAGGATGTATATACATGCCAAGCTCTGCCTGCAACTTCTATGGGTTCAGAGACAACTGAGGAATCCATACAGCCCCAGTCCTAAAGTCTCCCCCACCCTGGCTCCTGTGACCAGCTTGTGACAGCCTGTACCTGGAGGAACACACCACAATAAAGTATCAACTGACAAAAATAACCGACTAGACACGTCCCCTGGGGAACGCTCCAGGAGAGCGGGGTCAGTTGTCCCCACACAGGGAAGGTCAGGATGTACGACATCCTTGTGGGAGTGGGTGGGCCTCCAGATCCAGGCTCCACCGGAAGTGCTATACAGTATGGGCCCGAAATCACAGAAAACGGTGTTCACATTTTACATTAAGGTTCTGTGGGCTGATAACCTTACAAAAATTTTCAGCTGCTTACGATTATTACCAATATTCTAGTCATGTCCATTTAACTGGAGACAAACCTTCATCAGCCCTTCCTCCCTTTCTCTTGGTCCCTCCCTCCAAGTCTGGCAGGGCGGGCTCCAGCCCTGGAGATGCCAGAGGGCACTTGGCCTCCATCCCTGGTCTTCCTACCTCCTCTTCCTCACTGCGGCTGGAACCTGAATCCTTGTGAATTCCTCGAGAATCAAAGGTCAGAGCAGCCCTATATGTGTACTGTGCTGTCTCCCAAACTTGACCGCGATTCTACGCTGCAGCCCTCATCTAAAAACTTGTTCAAATGCACCAAATGTCCTCCGCCACATACACCTCTCAATTAAAGCGGTGTTTCCAAACTGTCGCCCGCCTACAATCTTCTTTCCCAAGACTTTCCTGTGGAACTACTTCCAGCATATGCAGAGTAAACAGAAGAGTACGATCCGTCCCCCGGTTCTGGCGCCAACATTCTGCTATTCTTGACCATCTCCACCTTTTCTGAATCATTCCGTCCTAAGATGTTCCTTTGTATCAACCTGCCAGTCTCACACCAAATAGGGTCAAGGATGGAGCTGTTTCCTTCCATCAGGTCAGAGGGCTCGCTCTCAGGAGAAGTGCGCCCACACGTTTGTGAAGCCAAATGGGCCGGCTGGGCTCCGGGCAGGGAGCAGCAGGTGGCTCCCCAGGCAGTCCTAAGGGCTTAGTCTCAAACACCAAGCCCTCCCTCTGCCCCGTGGCCTCTGTCCCGCTGCTGCGCCTGTCCTCAGAGGCCGTGGCAAAGTCATTTCAGCAACAGCTGAAAGTCAGGCAATAAAGCTCTGTAATGATCCGTGAATTATTCTAAGGCAGGGGCTCTCAACAGGGAGATCCCAACTGTCACCCCCAGAGGAGGGGCGCCACTGGCCAGGACACGCACCCCTCCCCGGGTCCTCCCAGACTGCCCACCGCTGAGAATGCTCGGCCCTGACTGCAGCAGCTCCACGGCGGAGAAACTGCTCTGAGGTTATTAAAGAGGAAAACAATCTGTTTAAAAATGCTTCAACGTAATTATTAGACTTTGAATCCATCAACTAGAGCAGATGTTGCCAGCTTCCCCATAAAGGCTAGGTGAAAAATATTTTAGAAGTTGTGGGCCACATATGGCCTGTTGCATATTCTTTTTTTGTTGTTTTAAAAATGCAAAAACCATTCTCAACCTGCTCGGCAGTTCAACAAATTCAGGTCTCAATACTGGATCCGGCTACCAGGTCATGGTTTGCTGACCTCTGACCTGGATAAGGGCCAGTGGAGTCTAGGGGGTCTCACCATGGAAGGGCTTTCCTACACAGTGATTTCTGGGGGGAGCGGAGGGGAGGAGCTGCTGGGCTCCCGGCACCCAGCCGACTATGCTGTTCCTGTGAATTGTCTCAGTGCCCAAGCAAAAAGGGCTGGCGTGATCAGGTCCCACGCTGGCTGGGAGGCAGGCCTCTGACAGCCACACCTCCCTGGCCAACACCACCTCTCCCAGGCAGTGGCCCTTCCTAGCAGCCTACTGGGAAGGGAGAGCTGTGTGACCATAACCCTGGCACCCAGACTGGGGGATGGGCTCGAGGAAGCTTCATTTTACCCGGGAAAGCCAGAAGTTCACAGATCTCAGGCGCACGGGCCAAGTACCAGGGAGTGGGAGAGCAGCCACCGCGCCACAGCTCCCTGGGGACCCCGAAGCTCTCCCTACCCCATGTCTAAGAACTGGTCCAAAACTGGCCTTCCTGAGAGAAGATGAGAAGGAGGTACACGAGCAGCTGGACCTGCGTAAGCATCCCAAGCCGGCCCCCTCCCCGTGCCAGGGTCAGACACACCACGCCTTGGAAAGCTGTCTCCCATCTCGCAAGCACTGCAGACCCTTAGACTTGGTTGCGGAACAGAACGCTGGTGCTCAGACACCCACACGGCCCGTCAGCAGAGCTGTGCACGTGGTCTTCTGAGAGAGGGCAGCCTGCCAGGACTCTGGCACCCATCCAGCAACCCACCTGGGACAGTGCTGGTGTCTGTGGGGGCCTCAGTCCAGGTGCAGGTTCTGGTGGCCACCCTTCATGGCAGGACGCTGCCTCCGGCTGTCCCTCCTCCACCTCACGCAGCCTCTGGCCTCTCCCACCCTTGGCTCAAGCGCAGCACGCAGTGAATAGGCCTCACAGGGCGGCCTCGCTGCCATCTACGTTGATGGGAACGAGCAGCCCCATCAGTACCTTTTAAGGAGTAGTTCACAAGCACAAAAACCTTCCAGTGTCCCCACCTCCGGGGCCTCGCCCACACACACAAGTGACCCAGCCTTCAGGGCCGGCCAACTTTCCCATCGGATCTTAAATAAGGCTCAGTTAACTACTGCAACAAAACCCATCATGCCGGTGGACAATGAATTTCTTCAAAGACATGCGCAGACGTGATTACGCTGGCTGTGAAGGTGAGCACGGCCAACATGACCTGCCCGTCGGCGGGTACCACACGGTACAGCAGCTGCAGCTAAGCCCTGGGGAGCGCTGAGTGTGGGAGGGCACCACAAAACAACATAAAGCTCAAGCATCTTTGAAAAAAAAAAGGGTCCTATCACTTCTTTAAGGAGTAAACATGGGTACCTGAAGATCTAGGGGGTGGGGTTGTGGAGGGAGAGAGGGGAAGGACGCCTCCAGGACCTGGCTAAGGCACGGCCGTTCCGAAAGGAGAGCGGGGTGAAGCTGATGAAAAACAGGGAGAGTGTATCTGCTTAAGAGCCATGGCCAAAGATGGTGCTGGGACCACAGCACGTGGCAGCATGCCCACAGATTCTGATGCATCTGAGAAGAGCACAAAGTGTGCTTCATAAAGGCTGGGTGGGGCAACACACTTAGCAGGCTGTACAGAAGGTTCCAGTGAGCCATTAGCTCCTGGTGGGAAGCTACACGCATAGTTTTAGACCACTGATCTGTATTCCTGTGTATGGCGTGAGGTAAGGACCCACTCTAATCTTTTTCCAACAACCACCCGAGTGGCTCGATGTGATTCACTTAAAGCCCATTCCCAGCACTCTAAGATGTCGCTCTTACACACCAAGTCCTGAGGTGTGCCTGGTCAGTCCTCAGCGCCTGTCTGTCTGTCTGCTGCTTCGCGCGGGATGACGCTCAGGCGGCTTCCATCTCTGCGAGCCGATTCCCACCCACTGCTGCTCTTCCCAGCATTTTCCTAATTGCTCCTCGATGTTTACTTCCCAGAACTTTATGAGCGTATGAACTTTGAGAGCAGCTTGGCTAACTCTGGGGAAAAAAGGATTTGTTGGCATTTTTACTGGGATTCCATCAATTTTACAAATCGGCTCGGGGAGGACCGGCACCCTTTGCGCCGTGTCATCCATTCTCTCCTTTTGTCTGAGCCCACCCGCACTTTTCAGGGAACTCACAAGGAGTCATCTACAGGTTTTGCACATTTCTTAAGTTTATTTCTATTTAATCACTGTGAATGAGACTGTCTTATCCCTTATATTTCTGTTTTTTCAACTCTAACTTTATTTTTTATACATTTATTGGTACATTAGTTTCACATCATAATGCAGTTCATAGTGATAGTGACATACATGCACATCCCTTATTTCCCTTATATTTTCCAACTGGTTAGTAAACACATGAAGCATTATTTATAGACTCTGGATCTTTGTGTCCCTCCCCATGCAATCGAGGCTATGGATTTTTATACTTTAATGTTACAATCTAATTCTTCTCTGAGAATGGACAAAAAGAAGAAAACCACATTAACAACAAATCTTCTAAGCCGGGCGTGGTGGCGCACGCTTGTAATCCCAGTACTTGGGAGGCTGAAACTAGAAGATCCGGGTTCGATCCGGGTTCGCGGCCAGCCTCGGCTACTTAGTGAGGTCCTCCGCAACTTAGCAAGACCCTGTCTCAAAATAAAGAATAAAAACTAGGGCTGGGGGTGTAGCTTAGAGGTAAAATGCCCCTGGGTTCAATCACCAGTAATGCAAAAAAAAAAAAAATCTTCTAACATTACCAAAATACAGTGTCCTCCCTTAACTTACTGGGGTTTACGCTTCCAAAGCACAGGTCCATGCTCCCATTTCCCCAGAGACAGCACTGAGGATACCACATGGCCTCATCCCTCTGGACCTGAACTTGACACATGGCCCCTGTTTAGGGACCTGAGCAAGCCCACGTGGCATAAGAATTCCCCCCGTGGCCTCCTCCCCTATTCCATTTCTAGGCCCCGCCATCCAGGCCCCACAAGGAAAGAAAGGTCCAAGAAGAAAAGGGAGGAACAAACCAGGCAGGGCCCAGTGACACCTCTGACCACAGGCCGGGAGAGGACTCTCAGATACCATAAAACCAGGTTTACTGCCCAAGGAGTCAGAGCCACGAAGTCACCCTTGGTGTATACACACTGTTCTTAGGAAGGCCGCTGTTTTACATCAATGGTAGAGCATTAACGACAGCATCTGAAAACGCTGAGATGCTTCCTGCAAAGACACAGCAAGACAGCCAGGCTGAAGCCAGAGGAGACGCAGGAGCAAGGGAGAGGCCCAGCCTGCCCCTGCCTGCCACTCTGCCTACCTGAGAGCCCGCCCAGGTGCCTGGAACGTGGGGAAGCTCACGAGCAGGCTGTAGCCTCGTCTGGTGCTTCTGGGCAAGAGGCAAGAGCGCTCAAGACAGGCTTCCCCAGCACAGAAAAAGCACTTTCCAGGGAACCTGCTGCAGTGACCCTCCAGTGCTTGGCGACAGCAACTGCGTTATGAGCTGCAGATGCACTCAGACAAGTGAAACGACAATGTTCCAATCAACAACTTCCTCTATTGTCCTGTTTCTAATTTAAGGGTGGCGGATGCCAAACACGTGACTTCCCACAGTGTGCTGTGTGGAGAAGCTGGCTGTAAACTCCATCTCATCAAAAAGTTGACCAGACGGCCACTGGTGACAGCACCCGAGCTTGGCTAATGTTTGAGGTGGACATAAGCATCACAATATTCAACAGTAATGTGACATTTGGTAATCCACACTCTGGAAAGTGGTCTAGGAAGCACTGACAACACGTGTCCCACTGCGACGAAACAGGTCCCGCTCCTACCACGGCTAGAACATGCGCTCCTGCATAGGCGTACACTAAAGGGTGCCTCACAAACTCTACTGGGCAAATGCTCTCAGGTGGCTGGCTCCCTGCTCTGGTGTGACAGCAGTTTGTCACATCTAAACAGAGGCGCGATCCAGGGCGCACACCTTCACAGACCATGCTGACACACGTGCCCCTTGACTTGCAATGGAGCTACAAACCCATCAAACTCTCCTGCCCTACAGCATGTCCTGGCTCCTCCCCAGTGTACACTCTACGTGTGGCCACCATTCCCAGCGATCACTGTCCTGCCCAGTGTCAGAAGAGTACCCACTATGTCACCAGCCTGGAAAGAGATCAACATTCCAACTTCCAAGTATGGTTCCTACCAAATGCCTACCGTTTTCACACCATCACAAAATCAAAAGCTCGTTAGGCATACACCGTTAACATAAATTCAAATTAGCCACTGCTGTCAGAACAGCCAAGGGGCCTCTCTGCACTGTAGGTCCCAGGCTCACACCAGACCCACTGTCAGACCCGCAGGGAAGGCTCTGCAATCTGACTTGGGCGCCCCTGGACAGCTATGTGAGTTTACTGGCAGAAGGGGCAGGCGAGGGCCAGATTCCTTGCAAGTGTGCACCAGTGTCCTGAGTCTGTGTGTCTGTCCGCCTCTGTGTGTTTCTGCATGTGTATCTATGTGTCTGAAGTACTCCAAGTATTAAGGAACTGAATCGAGAGAATCTGGACAGGGGCCCAAGGAGCGAGGGGGCTCAAGACGTTGTCGCAGTGCAGACGTCAGCCTCATGAAAGCTACCCGGTAAATCAGTATCCCAGCAACAGTGGCCCAGCCTGGACCTCCAGTGCACCTCTCCTCTGCTGACCACATATGCCCATCTGGCCCAGCCCCTCCTGCACTGGACAGTGCGGGGGCTCCTCCCGGCTCCCCGTCACCCTTGCTCGGGCCTCACCAGCCCCCAAGGCCAGGCCACTCACTCAGCAGAAACTGGAATCCCAGCCCCCGCTGCAGGACAAGGACGGGTGGCCGTGCTCCCCTCCCCGTCCACCTGAGGGGCTCGGCCCAGAACCCCAGCCCCCGCCGCAGGACAAGGACGGGCGGGCGGCTGTGCTCCCCTCCCCGTCCACCTGAGGGGCGGGACCTGCCAAGTGGCCCGAATGACCTGAAAGCGAGCGAGGGAAGCCACCTGGGTGCCAGCTGCAGAGCCCAGGAGAGGCACTGCTCCACGGACATCTTCAGCCCCTTCGGAGCCCAGCACACTGGGCTGACCCTACACAGAGGGCAAGGAAATCCAGTGGGAGCTAAGTCCCCACTGGACAGGCACTGTGGCTCCCCGCAAAGAGGATCTCTTGACTGCGACTTTGGCTCAGTCTCCAGCAGCCAGGGTCTGAGGGGAGCCTGCTGTGCAGACAATCAAAGCTGTTACCTCCCAGCCCCTGTGATTTCATTGCTGGCACACCCATTTCTGGAAGCCACTTTCCCATCTGCAAAGGAAAACATCAGAATCGCCAACTGAGCTGCAGGGTGCTACCGGGAATCCCTAGGGCTCGTAGGGCAGGACAGGCAGTCGCAGACTGGCTCAGACACCAGAGAACGGCATCTCTCAGAAAAGTGGCATGTGACTGGACTGTGGGTGGCAGCCCCCACCTGGAGGGCACTGGGGTGAACCAGAGGGAGCCAGCCGTGGGCGCCAGGTTAAAGGAGCAAAAGGAAGGAGCTTGAAGCAGCTCAGCCTCTTCCCACCACACACCATACTGTCCCCCTGCGGCCAATCCAGGAGCCACTCAAGCTAGGATGGGCTGTTTGTGTGTGGGTCTGCAGCTCACCAACATTCTCCCTTGAACCACCCTGGTGTGTGAGTGCACACGCGACACACCCATGCATGCACTGGCATGTGTGCGCGCACACACACACACACACACACGAGACTGAGCTCAAAGAACCACGAGTATCTCTTTGCGTCCCAGATCTTCATGGGTCTCCCTGGTCTGTGAGTCATGTGAAGGCAGGGAACGCTGTCTCCCTTGCTGCCATCAGGGTGGTGATCGTGAGGCTGTGACGCCATTAGGACAGTCCCCGGAACACAGAGGCCAGCACCGTAATTAAACGGAGTGAGCTTTGGCCACCAGCTCACTCGGGCCCCTCCGGCCCCCTGCACCATCACCGCCCCTCCGCCGCGGCAGGGTCTGACTGGCCTGCGGCTTCACCCTAACGCTCAGGGTCTGTCCTCGACACCACACCGGGGCGATCCTCAAAATGCCAAGTCACATCACACCGCTCCCTGGACCTGGACAGTCCCGCCATCCCTCCAACGAGCCCACCCGCTCTCCGCCCACTGGCTCTGCGTGAGCCACCCCACGGGGCCCGCATCAGGCCCCACAGCTGCTGAGGTCCCTGCCAGCTGCCCCCCTTCGGCCCTTTCTCAGTGGGCATTCCAGACAACCTGGTCATAGCTTCCCTGCCAGCGTGGCCTGCCCCTACAGATCAAAAGTAAGCCCAGTGGCGGATGTCAAGTGAAACTGGGGAACTAGTGAGTTTACATGACAGCAAGTATTTGTAAGATGAGGTCAAATCAAAGCATTTATTGCTTCACTTTCTAAAGTCTGGGGCAAGCCAGGCATGGTGGCGGCCAGGCTGACCAGGAGGATCTCTCAAGCCCACCAGTTTCAGACCAGCCTGGGCAACAAAGCGAGACCCTATCTCTTAAAAACATCAAAAAACTAGGCGCTCAAGAAAATTAGAGGACAAGGCATTAGGATCCGTAATTTAAACAGAATTCTCAGCCGGGCGTGGTGGCGCACGCTTGTAATCCCAGTACTTGGGAGGCTGAGACCGGAGGATCCGGGTTCACGGTCAGCCTCAGCTACTTAGTGAGGCCTCTGCAACTTAGTGAGACCCTGTCTCAAAATAAAGAATAAAAAATAGGGCTGGAAGTGTAGCTCGGAGGTAGAATGCCCCTGGGTTCAATCCTCAGTACCGCAAAAAAAAAAAAAAAAAAGAAAAAAACAGAATCCTCTTTATGTTCTACCCAAACAAACTGATACCCAAACATCAAGGAAACGAGACAGCATCCAGCACTTAGAGGGAATGCAAGGAGAGCTCGCTGAGGAGGAAATCACACTGACGCGAGGACACGCAGGCTCAGAGAAAAGACTTGGCATCCGCTAGCTAGCCGGCTTACCTCTGCTTTTACACTTCCCTCAATTTGCACAATCAGCTGAGTAGGAGGTTTTTGTTTTTTTAATTAAAAGGCGGTGAGGGATTTTTTTCTCCCCTTCTTGCTAAATGTTCCTAGCACTGATTTGCTAGTTCAAGCCACTAGAGTCAGAACGAAGCTTTGGCTGCTATGGAAACAGCAAGCTTTTAAACTGCGCAGCTCCTGGAATCCCGGCTTGCTGGCTGGCTCGGGAAGACCAAGCAGCAGCAGGGATCCAAGATGCCAGGCGAGCAACCTCAGCCAGGCGTAGGGTGAGGGAGCGTTTCCCAGAATCGCTCATCGCTTCATCGAGGAGCAAGCAGCCCCTCACCCATCACACAGCAAGCAGACAGGGAGCAGGCGGCAAGTCGCTTAAAACTATGCGGAATGACCAATGGTATTAGAGATGAAAATGAAAATTCCTCACATTACAAGCCGAATCAAGAACTGACCTCAAAGACAAGGGAATGATTAAAGACCACGGCTCTGGAGACTGCCAGACGGGATGGACCCCTGACGGGCTCACATGCAGACTCAAACCACAGTGCTTCCGACCTGGCATGCAGCCGAGGGCAAGGTGGGGCGGATGCAGGGCTGAGAGGTGAAAACCACACACGTAGCTGTCCACAGACCGGAGTCACCTACACCACAGCACGTGTGTGATCAGACACACACAAAACACCGAGGCTTTTAAAGAGGCAAAGTGTGACGTGCATATGAGCCCCTTGCCCTCAGGGGACAGGTCCCAAGACTCCCCAGGGACGCTGACACTGCGGACGTACTGAGCCTGATAAACACTGTTTTCGGCCGTGCACACGTACACACGCAATGCCTTTCCATCACGACTGCGCCCTGACCGGGCACTGCGGCCACAACGCTGTCATTCGAGTGTGCTTTCTTTCCCTTCACGATGCCATGGGTGAAAGGCTCATTCTTATTGTAGATCCTAACAACCTCAGCATGAGAGTTTTTCCTCATTCATTAGGTTGGTGACTTTCGGCCTTTCACTTAAAGGCAGCGCCTCAGTTTCTCTTTGGTCATGTGCGCCGACGGCGTCACTCCTCTTGCACGTTGGGGCCGTGATTAAGTGAGAGATGGGTCACCTGAACACAAGCACTGACGCTGAGCGGCGATCCGACAGCCCAACCGACTGCGGAGTAATGACCGGCGTGGGCAGTGTCTACACTGGGAGGGGCAGCGGACGATTTCACCACCCCACTCAGAGCTGCCACACAACCTAAAACTTACGAACTGTTCATTTCTGGAATTTTCTCTCTTATGTTTTTGACCCTTATTTGATGCCAGACAACCGTGGGAAGCGAGTCAATGGATAGGGAGGTACTACTGTATCTGACAACAGTGAAAATCAAAACTACTTTCTAAAAAATGCAAGTTTAGGTGAAGGAAGAAAACTTACATATGGCTTTAGCCTGGGTAACATTTGTTCTTACTTCCTATGACCAGAGAAACAAACAACAAAAACCACCACTCGCCTTCCTGCCCCACGAGGGACTTCACCTGAAACCACAGCACCGGGTGAGCCATCTGTGCTGTTTACAAAGCAGTATGGTGCCACCCGCCAAGGAAATGAGCTCTGAAGGTGCCCTCTCAGCAGACCTGCACCTCCTGAAGCCCGGCTGGTCGCAGCCTGCAGGCTGCCTGCAGAGCCCTGGCTCAGCCCTGCAGATGGCGGAGGAGAGAGGGCTGGACAGCCACTTCCTCTTCCCCCTCCCCTGCCCCCACTCAGCGAGGCACCTCGCACAGGAGGGCAGGCTGCCCCCCGTTTCCTCAACTGCCTCAATCAGACCACAAACCCACCAAACATTCCTCCTCTACGGAGAGGCGCGACCCCTCAGCCTGGCGGCCCGTGTTCTGTGACCAGGAGCCCCAGCCTGGTGCCTGATGAACAAACCCTGGGCTCTTCAGGACCAAGCACTGTCTTGACATCCTGGACAGTGTATTACTATGGCCAAGGCCAATTACAGCCGCCCTCTGTCGCTGGGGTGTGGCTCGGTGAGGCCCTGCCCAGGTTCATCCCCAGTACGGCAAAAAAGAAACCGTAAGCATCTAAAAGCAACTGCTTAGAGTAGCCTACTCATCAACAAAACCATGCTTATGATTGCTTATTTATTTATTGGTACTGGGGATTGAACCCAGGGGCATCTTACCTCTGAGCTATACCCCAGCCCTATTTTATTTTTTATTTTGAAACAGTGTCTCACTAAATTGCTGAGGCTGGCCGCAAACCTGTGATCCTCCTGGCTCAGCCTCCTAAATACTGGGATTATAGATGTGCACCACCATGCCTGGCTGTATGATCAGTTACTGACAGGGAACACACACTTGAGGTTAAATGTAAGATGCAGCCTGTAAGTCAAGGGCACATTACAATCCCACTGCACATTAAAAATGTGCAGGTGCAGAGTGAAAGGTGTTATTTCAACATGGCTCATGGTGGGGTTTTTTTTTTTCTTTTCTTTTTTAGAACTGGGAATTGAACCCAGGGGCACTCTACCTCTGAGCTTATTTTATTTTTTATTTTGAAACAGGTCAGTCTCAGCAACTTACTAAGGCCCTCCACAACTTAGTGAGACCTGTTTCATCTGGACTGTTCCTCTTCTGGAAACGAATGGCGATTCACCTGAGAGTCACTGCTTCCACATACAGCACTTCTCCCCTAAACCAGTCAGCTCCACGACGCCCCTCCACACAGCTGCGCCCCTCTGCAGGCTGTCCCGGGCAGGTTGTGTTCTGATGGTCCCGACACCAGGTAGCAGCATATAGCTACATCTGGGCAGCAGGGATGACAGTCATGTGCGTGGGAAGAGGGTTTCCCCCTGTAGGAGCTCCATGCATCTCCAAACAGCTGAGCCCACCAGGAGTCCTTTATAAAAAGGACTGTGGGCTGGGGTGCAAACTCAGGGGAGGAGCGCTTGCCAGGTCCTGGGTTTATTCCCCAGCACCGCCAAAAAAAGAAAAGAGTTAAGCACAGACTGTGGAGCCCAGGGGGACGCTGGAAGGGCAGGCAGGAACACCTGTGTGGGGGGCCTCCTGCCGCAGAACACTCAGAGAGCTGCCCACACGGGGCAGGAGGGGAAGGGAGAACGCCAGCCAGCGAGTGCAGAGTCAGCTGACCAAAGGGGAAGTCCAGGGCTCCTTACCAGGGCCTCGACAGGGCACAGACACATTCCACACACACCCAAGAGCCCAGAGCTGGCGGCCACTGCTCAGCCGCCAGGCACCGCATGGGGGTCCCATGTGGGAGGGGACTCTAGCCTACAGGGTGGCCACCTTGGCCCTCTCTGCCCCAAGGTCAGACCAGCCAGCCCATCTGGCCAGAGACCCCTGCCTTGTGTTCCCAGCCTCGGGGTAAAGCTGGGGCGGGGGCTGGGGGCTCGGCTGGTCAGACCTCCTCTCTCCAGCTCACAGACCACACCAGCAGGACATGGGGACTCCTCTCCCTCACCCACCTGCTCCCCAGCAGGAAAAAGGAGAAGCTGATGATGGTGGGGCCCCGTGGGCATGAGTCCCTGGTTCCACGCGGCCTCCTGCCCACCCACCTAAAGTCAAGGGCGGCTGCCAGGTGAGGGAACGGGCCTAGAGGAGAGCCAGAAGTGGCTGGTTTTACTGGAAAGTAACATCCTCAGGAGAGATTTTTTCTTTTTTTTTTAGGACTAAATTCACAGTCTGGCACATACTTTTAATCTCAGTGACTCAGGACGCTGAGGCTGGAGGATCCCAAATTCATGGCCAACCTGGGCAACCTTATGAGACTTTAACTGAAAATAAAATGTACAAAGGGCTGAGGTAAATCGGGTGTGGTGGCACACTCTTATAATCCCAGTACTTGGTAGGGAGACAGGCAGGTTGGAGGCCAGCCTCAGCAACTTAGTGATGCCCTCCACAACTTAGAGAGATCCTGTTTCAAAATATAAATTAAAAAAATAAGGCCAGAGGTATAAGTCAGAGGTAGAATGCCCCTGGGTTCAACCCCCAGTACCACGGAAAACAAACAAACAAACAAACAAACAAATGGGCTGGGTATAGCTCAGTGCTAGAGTACTCCTAGGTTCAATCCTCAGTACCACAAACAAACAAACAAACAAACAACAACACAAAAAAAATCACAGTTACTTTCCTTGAGAGCTGGGATCCGCACCACACAGCAGCAGTGCCACCCATCCCACTTCCCGTACTGCACACACATGCGCGGCTTGGACGAGGGCAGGTACTACCAGCTTGAAAGTGACTGTTCAGCTGGGTGTGGTGGCTCACACCTGTAATCCTTGGGAGGCTGAGACAGGAGAATCACAGGTTTGAAGCCAGCCCCGGCAACTCAGCAAGACTCTCAGCAACTTAGCGAGACCGTGTCTTCAAATAAAAAATTAAATAGGGCTGGGGGGTGTAGCTTGGAGATAGAATGCCCTGGGTTCAATCCCCAGCACCACAAAATAAATAAATAAATAAGTAAAATAAAGTGACAGTTCATAAAAAGTGAAGGGCTCCCTGTACAAAAGTCCACATTTCTGAAAAGCCTGCAGCTCATAAAAAAACAGCAACACCTGGAAGTATCACAGAGTGCGCTGGGTGTGCCAGGACCCCCACCCAACACACGCCCAATGCCTGCCCCAACAACAAAACCGCAGGGATAAAGCAGCCCTCACAAGAACAGCCAGAACAATCCCATCTGTTAACAAAAACTAACTGTTGAATGGAAGGTTGCAAGTTCAAACAATCTGGCTATTGTAAACAGTGCCTCAGTTTATCAATGTAACAATAACTCTCTTTCAAAGATTAATGAAGTTCCCTGCAAATGCCTGGCACTCCAGAATTTTTAAGATACTTTGCAGGATAAATATTAGCTTGGGACTTGCCTACACGAAAAGCGAAAGCTGCCAAAGAAGCACTTTCAGGAAGAGAAAGAAGAAGTCCCGCGGTGACTACTGCATAACAGAGCGCCTGGCTGGGCTTCTAACCTCACCAAGGGCGGCTGCGTCCTGGAGGCTGCTCACACCCGGTGCAGGGGACCAGGCCGCCTGGCTGGGCTTCTAACCTCACTCACCAAGGGCGGCTTCATCCTGGAGGCTGCTCACACCCGGTGCAGGGGACCAGGCCGCCTGGCTGGGCTTCTAACCTCAC
>PVJS01006470.1:39055-59799 GCA_004027185.1 Glis glis | reverse complement strand
GAGACCCGGTTTCAAAATAAAGTATAAAAAATAGGGCCGGGGGCGTAGCATGGAGGTAGAACACCCCTGGGTTCAATCCCCAGTACCGCAAAAAAAAAAAAAAAAGATTTTGCCATATGCTTCCTTTATCCCTTTCCTTCTTTTTTTCTTTGTTAAAGTATTATAAAGAATATTTCAGACATCATGTCATTTCACTGCATATGATCC
Organism: Glis glis; assembly: GCA_004027185.1. Classification (NCBI taxonomy): domain Eukaryota; kingdom Metazoa; phylum Chordata; class Mammalia; order Rodentia; family Gliridae; genus Glis; species Glis glis. Next base: position 59,592 of record PVJS01006470.1, on the reverse strand, counting down.
AAAAGACATCTCTAATAATAGGCCTACTATGTAACCAAGTAGTAAAAATAACAATCCTTCTGTTTCCTATAATACCCAGTCCATTGGTAATTTTATAATTCCATCCTTTCCTTCACTTTTTTAATGGTATCCCTTTTATAATTAAGGACTCTGTCTCTCATCTTCTAGAGCTTTCTGATGACCCTGAAACACAGCGCCCAGGAAAGACAGAATCAAGCCTAATTCCTTCCTTCCAGTTTCCAGGTTTTGTGGTAAGTTGTTTTTAATCTAGTTACTTCCAGTGGTATCAGATGAAGGGGTTTTTTGTTGGTTGGTTTGGTTTGGTACTGGAAATTGAACCCAGGGGCATTCCACCTCTGAGCTACACCCCCAACTCTTTTCTTTTTCTTTTTTTTTTTGGGGGGGGGGAACAGGGTCTCACTAGGTTGCTGAGAGTCTTACTAAATTGCTGAGGCTGGCCTCAAACCTGCGATGCTCCTGTCTCAACCTCCCAAGTACTGGGATTACAGGCCTGAGCCACCATGCTTGGCTGAGGTTTGGTTTTGTTTTAAGTATCGTTTTTTACTCCTAGGTTTTCGTATAGTCAACAAGTTTCAACCAATTGCATTCATTATTCTTTGTAATATTTAAATAGTGCCATCTTTGGCCAATGGGAGCCCCTTCCTTTTGACCTTGTGTCTCTTGAACATGTGTCATTAGTATTTTATGCCTTACTCTGTAGCACAATGGAACATTCCAAGGTGGTATGATATATTTCCTTCCTCATAACTGCATACAACTCTTCTCTAGAATTCTTGCTTCTTTTCAGGAAGAATAATATTTAAAGATCACAGTTCCAATCAGTGAAATGCACCCTTTGATTATGGGTTATCATCTTTTAGACTTTTCAGTGGGCAAATCTGGGAAATACATAATTTTGAAATAAATATTCAAAGATTCACACTAATATTTCCTATTAATATATGATAGAGATTTTCTTGTGTTCTTTAATGTTTATACTTGTACCTCCTTTATCTTATACTTTTAACCACTCTAAACATAATTATTGATCTGCATTATCTCCCACTAACAAATTGCTGAATGGTATTTAACATTATCTTGCTTCTTTCTATCTCCTTTTTACATATCTCACTAAAAATTCACAGTTAAAATGCTAAGTTTTAAAATTAGTTGAGCTGGGAGTGGTGGCACACACCTGTAATCCCAGCAATTTGGAAAGCTGAGGCAGGAGGATCATAAATTTGAGGCCAGCCTCAGCAGCATAGCAAGACCCTGTCTCAAAAGAAAAAATTCAAAAAGGGCTGTGGATGTATCTTGGGGGTAGAGCATCCCTGGGTTCAATCCCCAGTTTCACAAAATAATAATAATAATAATGATAAATAAAATAAAGTTACTTGAAATAATTGTTTTTCTCTCTTTGGTTTATTTAAAAACTACTTGTTAGTATTCATCTTAGCTTATTTTCTTTTTTTACTTTTAGGGCTAATTCTTAGGTTTGCAATACAGTTGTAGGTTTTTGAAACTAAAATTATGTAACAAGATAGACATTCAGAAATGCCTGACCTCCAGTTCTCTCACACGTTTTCTCACTTCACCTGTAGGCTTCTTAGTATTTGATTTATCTTTTCAGTGTTTCTTTTTTGCATGTATAACAAGCAAATAAATATGTATTTGTATCTCTATCCTTTTTTCACTCAAAAGAGATGCTATAATTCCACACCTTACTTATTGTACTTACCCATAATTTGATTACTTTATCTTCACTTACAGGGCTCATATTCACTCTTTTTTATAACTGTATAGTTTTCCACTGTATGGATGTTTCATTCTTTACTGGACTAGTCCTCTGTGCTTCAAACTTTCAGTATTCCAAATACCAGTGCAGTGCGCAGCCTTGTGCATCAGCTTTTTGTAGCTTTGCCCGTGTCACTGGGATAGAGTCTTGGAAGTGGAACTGCAGGGTGGAATAACATGACAAGGGAACTTTGCCAGACAGTGCCAGATTCACCTCCCTGAGTCCTGTCACCCTGCAAGCCCATCAGCAGTGTGTTAATTTGCCTGTATCCCTGAAGCCTACCAATAGATCATGCAGTAAACATTGGGATTTTTTTCTGATATTGTTAATAAGAAGAGACTCAGCGTAATCTGGGTTTGTATATCCTCATGCATGAAGTCAGGTGTTATTTTCCAAGTGCTAAATACCGTATTCATTTCTTCTTCTGGGAATTACCTGTTAATATCTTTTGCTCATTTTTCAGAATCTCTTTAAAAGATTCTAATTATAATTTTCCATTAAATTAACCCCCAGATCATATTACACCTTAGACCAAGAAATGTGTCTACAATCCATTTCTAATTTCAAGTTTTGTCCACATGCTATCCAACAAGGGCAAAAAGACAGGCTTGTCCAAATTGCACCACTGCGGACGAAAACCACAATGTCAGCGGTGTAAATGCCCACCCTATTAAATTGCATTCTCACAGTGGCTCTGCAAAGGGAATTACAATTGCAATTACCTCCATAATCAGTTGAGGAAATTGAATTTTAGAAATATTAAATAACACGTCTAAGATTACACAGCTAATAAAGGACAGAGCCAAGGCTCCAACCCACTTCTGCTTCGTGCCAAACCCTGTGCCCTTTATTACTGGGCATCACTCCTGCCCTCTGCTTCATTAGTGTTTCAAACTTCATTTGATAGCTCCATTGTTCTTAACTTTTTAAACTGAATGATATCTTATTTCCCCAACTAGATTTTAAGCCCCATGAGGTGCCATTTTCTATAAACAGTTCTTTAGTCCTAACACTTAAGGTTAGAGACTCTTTACAAAGTATAGATGTAGGCTACTCTGTATGGCAATGTTAACATTCTATTTCTTCCAAGTCTAGAGATAGATGCGCTCTGTGTGTGTGTGTGTGTGTGTGTGTGTGTGTGTGTGTGTGTTGTGTATTCTTCTCCATCTGAATAATTATGGAATGGTGCATGTATAGAATGGTGAGAAGCCAGATAGTTTTGTAAAATGAACTGGAGCACGACCGCAGACGGGCTGGCTGATCAGCATTAATCCAGCAGACGGAACGAGTTTCAAGATGTTAGATTAGGCAGACGTTCCCAACGTGGAAATGACAGTTCAAACTAGATCGGATGTGATGGCGCTTCTGGAAATCCTACCAATTTTCAGAATGCATAACAAAGTATATCGCAAACAGGCAATTCATGCCGAGACCCTAATTTGACCTGTGAGAGTACATGGGGACAGGGTACCCCTGAGGGCCGAGGTGTCAGAGGAGGTATTGAGGTGGAAGAAGGGAAGGGTTTGGTGTACGTCATTGAGGCTGGGCCAAGAGGGAATGGCTACAGAGGAATGCAAGAGAGGGGAGAAATGAAAGTCTTTTCTGGCCTAACACCCAAACCATGAGCCAAGTGGATATACACACAGTATCAACTAAACATAAAACCCCAGTTTATATGCTGTTAGGGTTAGATATAAAATGTCCCCTAAGGAGTTCATTTGTTAATGTTTGGAGCTGATGTAATTGAGTCATGGGGGTTGTAATCCCATGTAATCCCATTACAAGGGCTAAATTCATTGTAATGGACTTATCTGGGGGATGGCCTGGGCCTGTAGGGTGTGGCTAGAGGGTGTGGGTCCCTGGGGACTGCAGCCTTGGAGATTATGTGTGGTTCCTCCTCCCCCTGCTCTCTCTCTTGCTTCCTGCCTCCATGTTGTGAGGAGCACAGCCCATGTGCTCTCCCTCTCTCCACCTCCCACCACCGTGCCCTGAGATCCGCGGTCCCCGGCCTCACATGGGCTGACCCTGAAACTGTAAGAAAATAAATCTTCTTTCCTCTAAGTTACATGGTCAATCCTTTAGACTATAGCTGCAAGAATGCTGACCAGAACATATGCTTATTTATATTATTGGGTGGGAAGAGAGGGTATAACGGAACTAATCTCCTTGTCTTTGAAGGGATGGGGTGCTCAAAAGATACCATTTTACACTACTCTGGCAATTAACAGAAGATGGGGGAAATTCAAAGTAAACAGCTAAATTCTACCAAAAATAAAATCCAACTATAATGCTATTAAAGAGGTACATTTCCTACATAATGACATCATTTAAAAGTTAAGGGCCATATGAAGATCATTCTGTGTAAGATAAACTAAAGGAACACAAAGGTCGCATCATAATATCAAGATTGAATTTGATGCAAACAGCCTTGAATGACCCAAGAAGGCTACTTTAAATTGCTGAAAGGTATAATTCACAGTGAACGTATGTCATGAGCACGTGCTGGACACCTCATTTTGCAGTGCTCTCTCCATCATCCCCCTTGGCTCCAAGAACACCGGTTACTTTTTTTTTTGATGCATTATAATTTATATCATATTGGGGTACAGAGTGTCAGAAAAATACATGCACACAGCCCTTGGCCCCCTCCCCACCAGGTCTTTCCCCCCTCTCTCACCCTCCCCACACATGTCTTTGAGCTTGGAATTGGTAATTTTTTAATACATTCATAGCATTGTTTCAATTTACAGTTGCCAAATTATGGAACCAGCCTAGGTGTTCATCAACAGATGAATGGATCACAAAACAGTGGTATATACACACAATGGAATTTTACTCAGCCATAAAGAACAAAATCACGCCATTTGCAGGAAATGGATGGTTACTTCTTTTGAACACAGCAGGTATTCTCCTACCTTCGGGTCTCCGCACATGCTATTCTGTTTGCCTAGAAGCTGTTCCCTTCACCGCAGGGCTGGCCTCTCCGCCTACCTCAGATCTTTGCTCAGCTACTGCCTGATAGCGAGGCTTCCACCAACCTACTTCCTCCCCTGACTTCGGCCTCTCTTCCTTCCCTACTGTGTTTTTCTTTATATCCATATCCCCAACAGGTATGGTATTTGTTTTACTTATTTATTATCTGTCTCCATCCACTAGAATGCAAGTCCCAGGACAGCAGAGATTTTTAAAACTATGTTGTTATTAGACTGTGTTAGTCAAGGTTCTCTAGAGTAACAGAATTCACAGGAGATGTATATTATAAAAGGGGATTTATCAGAGCTGGGTGTGGTGGTGCACACCTGTGAGCCCAGTACTTGGGAGGCTGAGACAGGAGAGTCACAGGTTCGAGGCCAGCCTCAGCAACTTAGCGAGGCCCTCAGGAACTTAAAAAGGCCCTCAGCAACTTAGTGAGGCCCTGTTTCAAAATAAAAAGGGCTAGGGGTGTAGCTCAAAGGTAGAATGCCCCTGGATTCAACCCCCAGTACCACAAAAAGGGGGGAGGGGGGAGATTTATCAAATCAGGTACACTCAGAAGTGGTGTAGCCCCAAGTAGCTGCCTGCTCGCAGAATCTGAGGAACCAGCAGCTGGTCAAGTGGCTCAAGAGCTGGAGTCCCAGAATAATGGAGACCAGCGATGCAGTTCCAGTCCAAGATGGAAAGGCCGGGAAACTCCCCGGAGAAACGTTGGTGACAGTCCAGCTCGAAGAGCAAAAGGGCTGAAGTCCAACATCCCAGGCGACAGCAGACGCACCTGCACTCTGGAAGAACTGCGCTTGCTTTCAAACTACTTCCTCCTTCCTTTCATCCGAGTCCTCAGCCTATCAGAACAGCGCTGCCCACACTCAGGGCGGGACTTTCCCCGCAATCTGCTGGTCCACATGTCAATCAACACACCCATCGTCTTAGGAGTTCTGTAACCCAGTCAGATTGACAATCCAGATTAACCATCACATGGACTGAATCTAGTCGAGTTCTAGCACTTTGGGATTTCTCAAGAGTCTTGAATGAATGGATGAGTGGATGAGTGAATTACATTACATGCAAAATACAGAGATAAACTTATAGAAAACAGTACTATGGGGAAATTTAACAACAAAAACTGGAAAACAAAGAATATTACAGAGACTAAGTAATATAATTGGTAAGATTGACGCAATAGCTGTACTGTGTACCAAACTTAAAATCACCCAATAGAAACTGTCCTTTATTTTTAATCAACCACAGAACATTTATATTAATGAGTCACATACTAGGCCACAAAAGAATTTCAATTTGTGTGTGTGCGTGTGTGTGTGTGTGTGTGTGTGTGTGTGTGTGTGGTACTGAGGATTGAATCCAGTGACATTCTTTCTCTGAGCTAAGCCCCAGGCCTATTTTATTTTTTTTATTTTGAAACAATGTCTCACTAAGTTGCAGAGGGCCTCACTAAGTTGCTGACGTTGGCCACAATCCTCCTGTCTCAGCCTCCCAAATACTGAGATTACAGGTTTACCCCACCATGCCCAGAGTCAGTATATTTTTAAAAGGAGGATGTACTTGTAAAATTTGTATAAAAAAGTAGAAATTAGTAGCTAATGTGTAAGTAAAAAATCTTCTCTCAAATAATTACTGGATCAAAGAATATAGCAAAACTGCAATTACCAATTATTTGCAAATAAAGCATTGAAAACATGACATGTCAAAACTGATGGAGTTTCCACCAAAAACATACAGAAAGATTGATGCTTAAAATGTTGTTCATTACTACCAAGAAAGAATGAAAATAAAAGAACTGAATGCTCAATTCAGGAAGTTATAAAGTGAAATCCAAAACTTCAACAAAATAGAATGGACTTGATAAGTATAAAAACAAAAATTATTAAATTAGAGTTAGAATAAATAAAGTTAGAAGTAAATCCAAGTGCTAGTTCTTTGAAAAAGAAAATAATATAGAGAAGTTTCTGGCAAGTTTACTCAAGAGGGAAAGTAAAAACAAAAAATTCACAGTTGTGTTATCTAGGAAAGAGAAAGTGGCTCTATCCATAAACAACTTAAAATTATAACAAAATATAATACTCCATGCTTTTGTATTGAGTATGTACTGAAGGGTTTCTGTTGGCAGACATTTGACTTCCTTATTTGACTTGATCCTCTCAGTGATCCAGGGACACTGCAGAGAAGATAAGATGAGAAATGCCTGAGACAGACAAATGGGAAGTGTGCTGAAGGAGGCTAGAAAGACATTGCACCAAGGAAGGAAGGGAGGATGGAAAGGAGAAAGGGAGGAAGGGAATTGGGGTAGAATGAGTTTTAGAGGACAATGCAGATCTAGGAAGGCCTGAGCATGGATGATGGGAGGTCCTCTTGGACAGCGGGAACCCATCAGGGCTGGCCTGCCTTCTTATCAATGACCTGGAGTGTGAGTATTTCCTTAAATATAATAAAGATGCCTACATATTTTTCAATCACATGTCCAATATTATACTTAATGTTGAAACGCTGGAGGTATTTCTGCTAACATCCGGATCAAGACTAGAGTGCCCACTCTCATTTAATATTTTATGAAGTTCTAGATTACATGATGATATATAAGGAAAAGGAATATGATGTATAAATGTTGAAGATGGGAACAAAATATCATTATTTGGAAATGATATTATTGTCTAACTGGAAATACCTATCTCACTAAATTAAGTGAACATATTTATCAATTAGTGATAGTTTATGCCCAAGTACAAAATAAATATACCACTTTTCCAAACCTTGAAAACTAAGTTATACAAAATACAAAATACCCAACTACAACATTAGCAAAATATTTATAAAACCTATTTGGAGAGCATAATAAAAATTTACTGAGGTATGTAAAAGAGACTTGAATAATTGGAGAAAGAGCAAACTATTTCTAGATGAAGATATTTAATGAGCCAAGATTTCAGTTTCCCCTAACTGAAACTGTAACTTTTATCCAATTCCATAAAACATCTAAAATAATTTTCAGAAACCTGGAAAATTATTTATAAAGTAGTTTTAGCCTCTGGAAGAAAAATTTCATGGGTTAGCCACAATAAATTTGAGTCAAAAGAAAAATTATTTTAGAAGATTTATTCTATTTTATTTTAAAGCATGAAAATGGTACCTATTAAAATAGTACTAGAACAAGGATAAAAATATAGATTAATGGGACAGAAAAGGAAATCCCACAACAGAAATATCTGAACAAGAATCTATCACGTGTTAAAGACATTTCAAGCTATTCAATATGGGAGGAATGGGTTACTCAAAAATAGTAGCAAAACAACTGGATGGAAATAATTTAAAATTAAAATCCTACCTCAATCCATATATCCAAATGAAGTCCACATGGAGTAGTTAAATGTAGGGCAGGAAATAAAATCCAAAATAATCAGAAAAAAGAATAACTATTTATATAACTTTGTGATAGGGGAAGGCTTTCTGAACAGTAACCCAATGGCAAAGGGGAAAAATACTAGATTTAACCAACTAAAATCCTTAAATATCTGTGCATCAGAAAACAACACAACAAAAAAGAAAGAAATATAGCCAACTGAGGAGATATTTCCGAGTCTATTTCAAATGTTCATTGGTCACGATATTAAGAGCAAGTGCCAAGAAGAATAAAAGAGACATTCCAAGAGAACAAATCAATAAGGGGCATGAACAGATAATTCCCAAAGTAAGAAACCTACCCCTCAAAATTATATTCAATGTGCTTTACCTTGCCAATGATGAAATAAATATGAGCTGAACTGACAAAATTCAGTGACTGCAATCTATGTTTTAAAAGTTGACACTAGCCGGGCATGGTGGCGCACGCTTGTAATCCCACTACTTGGGAGGCTGAGACCAGAGGATCCAGGTTCACGGCCAGCCTCAGCTATTTAGTGAGGCCTCTACAACTTAGTGAGACCCTGTTTCAAAATAAAGAATAAAAAATAGGGCTGGGGGTGTAGCTCGGAGGTAGAATGCCCTGGGTTCAATCCCCGGTACCTCAAAAAAAAAAAAAAAGTTGACACTATTCTAGAATAGTAGAAAGTGCTCCTGTAGCACAGGAGTGTAAAGCAGATTCACCCACCTGTGAGCTAGTTTGGCAGTGTATTTCAAGAGTCTTAAAAATGTTTAATACACATTTATCGATGCATTGTAATGATACATCCTAGTGCATTCCAAAGTGATACAGGCATACATGCACACAGCGCTTGGTGTGTTTCCCTCCAGATCCACCCCGCTCTTCCCCCTGCACTAACATGTTAGTGAGGTCGGTACTGATACCTTCATATATGAACATAGCATTATTTGCACGGCTTCCTTCATCGAGCCTCCTTTTCCCCCTCCCCACCTTCCTCCCTAAGTCCCCTTCCACTCTTCTATTGGTCTCTCTCCACAATTTCTCCTCTATTTTAAACTCTACATTCTCCACTAGATTTATCCTTGGGTCTCTATGTTCCAAGCATAAACTGAATATAAGTTTTGTCCACAATTTTATCTTTTGAGTCTGACATCCACTTGTAAAAGTTAACTTTCCAAGGAAATTGGTGATCACACATTCCCGCTCTCCAAAATTCATTTTCTCCCCGCCGCTGGGGCTCTCTGTTCCTGTGTGACTGCTGTTGATGCTTCTGAGTCTCATGAGAACAGAGTTCCTCTGCCAAGTGCCCTTCCTCATAACCTCCCTGTATTCTCCAGAGCTTTAGAAACCTTCCCTTACCTCATTTCACTGCAAACAACTCTAAGACCCTTGATTTCCCTGGACAGTATGTCAGTCCCTGAAACCCAAAAGATAATTTAGAAGGACCAACACCATCGAATCAAACTTCTTTAGATCAAAACTTTGCACTTGTAGAGGTGACCCTGCCCCGTCGACCTGGAAAAGAATCAACCAATAATGAGCCCTACATTCTCCTCCAGCCCCGCAGTTATGTTTATACCTTGAGTGGATCTGGCCTCGCCTCATCCCTTCATTTATTCATTCAATAAATACTTATGGGGAGCCAGGTGTGGTTCCACATGCCTGTAATTCCAGTGCTTGGGAGACTGACACAGGAAGATCGCAGGTTCAAGGACAGCCTCAGCAACTTAGAAAGACCCTGCTTGTAAATGATATTATTTTGTTCTTCTTTATTGCTGAGAAGAATTCCATTGTGTGTATTTCCTATAATTTTGTGATGGAAGGACCTGGAGAGCATTATGTTAAGTGAGATCAGCCAATCACAGAGAGAGAAGGATCATATGTTTTCACTAATATGCACAAGTTAGGGAGTAACGAGGATACAAAAGGGCCTCTAGACAATAGTGGAGAAGCCTCAGTGGAGTCAGGGAAGGGGAAAGGGAAGAATAAAGTTCATTAATGGAATTACCACCATTGACCATGTGTACACATGAGAATATACAATGTCAATCTCAGTACTCTGTATTGGGAAGGAGGAGAGAGGGGGGTGCACCAAGTGCTGTGTGCATGTATGTTACGGTCAACTTGAATTTCAACTTGAATTTCATTGTGATATGAGACTATACTGCACCAATAAAAGCACAAAAAAATAAAAAAGAAAGAAAGAAAGACCCTGCTTGGAAAATAAAAAGTGCTGGGGGTGTGGCTCAGAGAGATAGTGCTCCTGGGTTCACTTCCCAGTACCAAAGTAAATAGATAAAAATACCTGTGGGGCTCTTGTTCTGGGCTGGACATTGTGTGAGGCATCGGGTAGTTGCTAAGGGAGCAGGCGAAATTCCTGTTTGCAGAGTTTATACTTTATTGAAGGAAATATTGAAGGAATGAGCAGATTCTTAAACGTTGTGATAAGTACTAGCACAGCCCAGAAAGTGATAGGGTAAAGACGAAAAAGATCCATTTAGATGGAGAAATGAGGCCTGCCTCTCTAAGGGGGTAGCATCAGAGGCGGACCTGAAAGATGAGAGAGCATATCAGCTGGGCGGATGTTGGCTGGCACACACACCATCTTTGCCTTTCCCAGTCAGATGTCCATTCTGATTGCCTGGAGTCCACACCAGATTGGAAGGCCCCTGCCATATTACATGCAAAAACATTTGAATGTCACTTCTGGACACAAGGAAACAATAGCACATGCAAAAAGTTCTATAGAAGAAAATGACTCAACCAGTTTAAGAAATGGAGCACCTGCCCTTACATTCAATAGTCAGGGGGAGGCCTTACACAGCTTGCAGGGACAAGATATGGGAAAGCATACAGTTTTCTTCCATGTTCAATAAAAAGCTACTAAAGAAAAACTGAGGAGGATGGCACAGTATGTTTTAAGGTTTCTAAAAGGTTCCTATTGCTACTGTATGGAGAAGGAATTGGAGGTGAGCCAGAAAAATACTGAATTAGTGGAAGCCCAGCTGTGGATGATAGGCCAGTTGCAAGATGAGGAGATTGGCGGTGGAGATGGAGAAAGCCGAAGGTCATAATATGTACATCTGGGAGCAACAAACAATAGAACTCGCTGGTGTAGATGGTGAAAGGAATTGAGAATTCATTCAGATTTCTGACCCGAGTCACACAAAAAAGTCAGATTTGTGACTTTCAGTCACTGAGCTGGAAGAAACTGGACTAGACTGGGATTTATTTGGGGACACAGTCACTTGGAAATAGATCAATCCTTTCAAAACTTGGTTGTAAACTCTGTTATGTAAGACCAGAGTGGTCTTTGCATTGGCTAATTTGGCCCCAGGACTGAGACACTACCTTCCTGAGTGTTCTACAGGATAGAACGATGAGGGCTTCCATTCTGGCTCATGGGGACACAGATTGTTCACAGCGCTTTAGGAAGGTCAGGATTGTCTCCAAGTTCCTGTGGAGTCAATCTTTCCCTGCATTGGGTAGTTTCCTCGTCTAAATGTACAGGTCAATACTCAGCAGAAGATCTCAGAGGTACCTTCTGAAGGTCTCTAGAACTCTCTACTTACCTCTCTCTCTCTCTCTCTCTCTCTCTCTCTCTCTCTCTGCAAGGCCAATTCCAGTCACTTGGTATCCTCATGCTCTTAGCTCACTCATCATCCTAGAGAGGCCACTGGGCTCTGGCTGAGGCTCCCCTCTACAGTGCACCTGTCAGCCCTCTACACATACGGGCCAGGACATCGCTTAGCTTATCTTTTTCCCCCTTTCTTAGGCACCATTCATTATCTTGTGCTACCTGAGGTCCAGTGTTTGAAAACCACCTTTTCTTCTATTTTTTATCCATTTTTAAAATTTGTTTCAACACAGGAAGGTAAATCTGATCTGTCTCTCTATCTTGGTCAAAAACACAAGGCTTCACTAGTTAGTTCGCCAGTGCCTAGATGTATAGATTTTTACATAGCTCTTATAATTGTTTTTTCTGGGAAGGCCCATCCCATTTTTATGTCCCCTATCTTGCTCACCATGATATTGATCTCCCCTCGTTCTTGCTAAGTATAGCTCCCTAGTTCCAGCCTGGCTTATATACAACTAACTCCCTGAAATCTGCTTTTATCTACTCGATTTCTCCTGAGTTCTATAGTCCAAGCCTCTTATCAGTTCCAATGGCTTGCTTTCTCTCTCTCTCTCTCTCTCTCTCTCTCTCATTGGTATCTCTCTTAGCACACAGACTCTAAGAAAATGAGAATCACATTTATCCTTTTTATTTTATGGAAACATTTTATTTATTTTGTTCTTTTATGCTTTATTTTTATATACTTTTATTGGTGCATTGTAGTGTCACATCATAATGTAGTTCCGAGTGACAGTGACATCCATGCACACAGCACTTGATGAGCTTCCCCCGGCTCCCTCCCTTCTCCTTCCCCTCGCCATGCATGATGTTGAGATTGGCGTTGGTATTCTCACAGATCCTCTTAAACTCCAACCTCTGACTTTCCTGTAGCCTCGCTTTTTCCCCTGCATTTTTAACATATTCCATTTAAATATTTTGGTTATATCAATCTTCTTATTTGCTTGACGTGGCATGTGTGATTTTTATCTCCTTTGTGCCTCTTCATCCATTTCTGTATACTTATCATCATAAGTATTATCCACACCGTAATCTCCATTACCTCCACACAATCCCAGCGTGTACACCAATTCTGAAGCTCCCTGGCACATCCTCCACGACTAGAGACCAGTTCAGTGGGAGAATGAAACATATCTTTTTCCTACTGATTCAGATAACAGCTTGAGAGCCCCCCTTAATGCATAAGCCATGCTGTCTCATTGGGGACTTTGCCCACATGATTTATCGCTAGTTTCACAATTTCAGTTACCACCTATGGGATCCTTCTTCCAATGAACATTGCTCTATTTTCTTAGCAGCCTCTCAATCTGCTTAAGTCCTTTCTCAAATACTAGTTCTTCTCATACGAAACGAAAGAGAACCCAGTGCCCAGTTCTGAACCAGCGTCCTTGTAACTACACATAGCCACTAGGACCCTAGGGCATATATACTTTTTATCCCGGAGGAATTTTGATTAGAAGGAGCACGACAATCCATGCTGAGACTTTGGCTAAACAACTTTTTATATTTCTGCATTCTACTGAGATCATTTGGACCACATTTTACTGGGGAGAACTCTTTCTTACCTAGCTTCTAGACTAGACTCCTCAATTCTCCTTTCCTCTGAGTCTCCCCTTGGTTTTTGCTTTGTCTCCTGAGCAGCCCAGGAAACCATGGTGAAAGTGGAAAGCAGTACCACGCCATCTAACAACATCAGCCAAATCAGAGGAGAACCAAGACAAACTACCCAAAGAGGAGAATGGATTCAAGAAAAGCCAGGAGGCCATCACAAGCCAGAGGAAGTTTGGATTTCCTGGCTTTCCCCTGACAGCATTAATGCCTAACTCAAAGTCCCAAATGGGTCCCAAAGTGCCTCCCGTGGCTCCCAGAGACGAGGGTGGAACACTGGAGAAAGCCTGGAGCGCCCCCTAATGTTACCAAGGGCAATTGTTTTATTGGACTTCTTCCTATCACTTAGAAAATTTCCTGACACTTCCTTCTCTTTCCTCTCCTCTCCTTCTGAGTGAATAGAAAGAGGAATAAGAAAGAGAGGCATTGTTTTCAGGGATATCCAAAAGATTCGAGTCTAGCCGGAGGGAGAAAAAGCAGAGATTAAGGAAGAAAGGAGGGGATGGAAAATGGGAGGCAGAAAGAGAAGGAAGGAGGAATAAAAGTATGGAAAAAGGAAGGAAGGGGGAAAGGATGGAAAGATGGAATCTAAGACTGACATTTCTGGAATAGACATAACACTCCCCAAGTGTGCCAGGAGCTTTGTATACGTTATGTGTTGAATGCTCACTATTGTTTTATTGTGTGTGTGTGTGTGTGTGTGTGTGTGTGTGTACGGTACTGGGCATTGAACCTACAGGCATTCTACCTTTGAGCTCCACCCCAGTCCGATTTTTTATTCTTTATTTTGAAACGGTCTCACTAAGTTGCAGAGGGCCTCACTAAGTAGCTGAGGCTGGCCACGAACCTGCGACCCTCCGGTCTCAGCCTCCCAAGTACTGGGATCACAAGCATGTGCCACCACGCCCGGCTTCACTATTGTTTCATAAAGAAGTATCCTTTATCATGCTCCCATTACAGAGGAAGCACCTGTGTTGCAGACAAAGAAAATAATAACAATCTTGTTGATGGGAAGGTAATGTTTGTCCAAGGCCAGGCAATGACCAGAAGGTGGCTGTCTCCGTCAACATTTTCACTGCTATAATCCAAAACCTGACCACACAACTTAGAGGAAGGAAGATTTCTTTTATTTATTCGGTTTTTTGTAGATTCCGTGTTTAGTCCATGTAAGGCCGGGTCTAAAGCTCAGGGCATGGTGGCAGGAAGCAGAGAGAGGGAGAGCGCACGGGCTCTGCCCCCTCACATCACAGAGGCTGGAAGCAGAGCAAGCCAGGGCAGGAGGAACCATATATAATCCCCAAGACCCCAAGGCCACATAGCCAGGGGCCCACCTTCTCCAGCCACACCCTACCTGCCTGGGTTACCACCCAGATAAATCCACTCCAACGGAGTTACCTGTTGATGAGATTACAACCATCTTGACTCAATTACGTCAGCTCTGAACACCAATTTATGAGCTTGTCGGGGGCATTCTGTATCTAACCACAAGAGTGGTATGTGGATAAATGACCCCCTGAGAAGGCATGTGGCCATTTGGAAATAATGGTTGAATGACAGAAAACATGGAAACTCTTGGAAACATGGCAGGTTGGGGACACTTGGGGAGAAGAGTGGAATAAAGCCACAGTGATAGAAACTTAGTGGACACTGCTTGCCCAGGGACCCAATGTGTGCTCTCGGAGTCAGCAGGCCGGTGGAGAGCCCCACCGAGTTAGGGACCAGGCACTGCAGGCAAAGTGTTTTGAAGGATGAGGGAGAAACAATCTAAGTCTAAGCACCAAAAAAAGTGCTCTCCTTTGCCAGGGACCAAAGGAACTAGAAGACCCCCTAGCCTTATGCTGGAGGGTAGAAGCGAACAGGAACAGGAACAGATGGGCAGAGTGGACTGGTTCATTCAATGAGTATTTATTGCAGGCACCATGCTACAAGATGAGCTAGAAGATGAGCCAGGTAAGTAGCGACCCAAGGCTACTTACCTGAAATAGGGAAATGGAGACGGAGCTGAAACTCACGGGGAAATAGTTCAGTCACACCTGAATGCCATGACTCTATAGCAAACTTCTCTTCCGTCTTCATGCTCAGATTCTTTCAGACTGCAGTAAATTCGTTTTTTATCTTGAAACAGCTAACTGGATATGATCTCAGAGAGCTTCCAGGTTATGTTGGCGATTATTTGTATCAAAGTTGAAATCTATGCCTAAAGGATTATGTCTTATAGAACTTAAAAAATTATCGTTGTATTGCTCTCCTTATGGTCAAATTAACTGTGGAAATAGCTGAGTGTGTGGGTCATTGGTTTTTATTTTGGCTGCTAATTAAAGCCATTAAGCTGATCCACTAAGTATGGAAAAGTGTAACGAACGCATTGATTATCAATGAAATTTAGGACAAATATTCATGGGTAACTAAAATATCTTAAGTAGAAGCCAATTTGTCAGTATTTGGGTAAAATAACTTGAGGGCTTGATCAAAAGGAATCTGCGAATTCAGAATCAACTCAAGAGGCTTTAAAAAAATACAGGTAGATAAGTTCCATCAAAAGTTCATGCCCCCTCGTAGAAACAAGGCATGGTGGTATCAGACTAAATGAATGTCCAGGAATTGGAGACAGACGAGGAGCTGACTCAGGAAAAGGGGTGGACAGGAACATTAATCACTTAGAAAAACGTGGCCCGTGAGCTCGAATCGCAAGGTGATATTATGAGCGTGTCTATTTTACAATGAAATAAGGCTCCACCGATTGATTCCCTAGGAGCACTGCCAGCTGAGACACCCTGGCCAGGTTCAGATCATCTCGCAAGCCCGAAACACTAAAGCTCGCATCTTCTGGAAGAAAAGGGCATCCTGCGGAGAGGCGGAGGCTGCAGGATTTGTCCGCTCTAAAGATTTATTGAGCAGTCTGGGGAGAGTACAGAGTTCAATCTCTGTTCAGATCCTGCTCCAGGTGTGCCGTCTTTCTCCATGACTCTCCCCTCCCCAGACCCCAGGGTGACATCCCTTTCTATTGCCAGTCATGCTGGGAGAAATGGGAACAATGGAATTCGAAGGTAAGGGGAGAGGTAAGGATTGTTGAGGACCCAGTCTGCAATCCCAGTACCTGGGAGGCTGAGACAGGAGGATCACAGGTTCAAAGCCAGCCTCAGCAACTTAGCAAGACTCTCAGCAACCTAGCAAGACCCTGTTTCAAAAAAAAAAATTAAATAGGGCTGGAGGCATAGTTCAGAGGTAGAATGCCCCAGGTTCAATCCCCAGTACAACGAAGGAAGGAAAGAAGGAAGGAAGGAAGGAAGGAAGGAAGGAAGGAAGGGGAGGGGGAGAGAGGGAGGGAGGGAGGAAGGAAACAAGCTACATGATAGGTACTTTGCCGCCTCATTGTATCCATCATCACACACGATTCTCAAAGAAGCCCATTGGTGGGTTTTATTACCCCCATTTCAGAGACGAGAAGAAGGCTCAGCGGTACCTCCCCTCATCTCACGCAACTCAGAAGGTGTAGGAAACAGTTTTGAGCCTGAGTTTATTGAAATTTAAAGTCAAGCAGAGGCTTTAATATTTGGAGAATTAAGTTCTTCTCCCCAAAATGGTGTTTCTGTTTCTTCCATGGAAACTGCATAAAGTGGTAGAAAGGAAAGGAGCCAGGGGCCCTCCGTCCAGTGCCCGCCGCAGGTTCATTGACGAGCTCTCTCCTTGTGTGCCCTGGCTGTTGTCTTTTGCTAGTGGGAGGGTCAGACCTACGTGCACTTCCTCGACAAGGCAGGAGACACAGCGACGTGTGCACAGTAAGATGTGGGTGAGGAAGACGTCTGGGGAAACAGCATGCGTGAGCAAAGGCTCAGTGTTTTTGCATTTTTTCTTTTTTTTTATAGGTTATGTTTTACAATCAATTGCAAATTGATTATTCACAAGGGGGAAAGTGCCTTTCTGAAAAATTGCTAACAGTAGATTGATCCTAAAATATCTGGAAAAATAGATAGTGAATAGAGGCCAAAGGACTTAATTTTTTGTCCTTTTCCGTGAGCATGGTAATATTCCTCTGCTAACTCACAAATGACATATTTCTAATGCTGTGGGCATGTCTTGGATGTTGGATTTATTCTCCCACTAAAACTTAGGTCTAAAAATCATTTACAAAGAGTAAAGCCGGGCATGGTGGCTCACGCTTGTAATCCCAATACTTGGGAGGCTGAGACCGGAGGATCCAGGTTTGTGGCCAGCCTCAGCTACTTATGAGGCCCTCTGCAACTTTGTGAGACACTGTTTCAAAATAAAGAATAAAAAAAAAATAGGGCTGGGGGAATAGCTCAGAGGTAGAATGCCCCTGGGTTAAATCCCCAGTACTGCAAAAAAAAAAAAATCATTTACAAAGAGTAATTGCAATCAGTGGTATCTATGGGTAGAGAATTCAATTCAAAGATATTTCTTAGGAGCCCATAAACAACAATATTTATTGAGTGTCCATTTGTGCACTAAGCCCTTGATAAGCCAATACCACCTTGCTGGGAAGGCCTACATGCACATTAAGTTGTGATTGAGCCCATCTTTAATGGCATGTTCATTAACGTTTCAGGAACAAGATGAAGAGTGATTTCCTAAGAGTTAATGAATAGTCCGTTAACATGGGTTCGATGGATGTGTGAGTTTCGGGAGGTAAAACAGGACTTGGCACAGATGTTGGTAGGCCGCTGTGCATTGTGAATTCCCGGGAGCACTAGCCTGCAGTCTTTCCCTGACTCCTTAGATGAATGGCATCTTTCTTCATGGAGCATTTTAATAAAAGCCACATGGAGAAATACTGGTGATGGAGACAAAACACATACAGAAAATGGCAAAAATATAATGTGAAATAAGACAAACATGGTTTTAAAAATGTATTCTGCCACTCCCAACACCGCAGTTATAGCTCATAAGTCACAGAAGGACATCAGATAGTCCCTGCTGCAGTTTGCACAATCTTAGGGTATTTTCATGACCTTGCTAAGCCAGCCATTAACACCAAAGGAAGCAATCTGATGGCTCATTGTCATTGGCTCTTGCAAGGCGGTAAACATCCCAAGACCCCTTCATCACCATAGCAACCCTAGCCCTAATTACCAATTGTAGCAGCTCTGGTGCAGAAGCCTGTTTTGTGCAAATCTATCTTTTTGCAGAACTAGTGCAGAGGTTCCTAGTGTAAAACAGCAAGAGCGCCACCTGCTGGACATAACTTTCTCCTGCAAGCTCTCAGCAGGCTCTGAGGTGCAAGGCCAGGCCAAGAGAACAGGACTGCAAGAATCCTCCGGATTCCCAGAAACAAATGCATCATGACTATGCAGAATTTGCACATCAATATACTTCCATTCTTATCTCAATGAAAAAAGTCCCAAACCCAGCTGCAAATTCTCAGAACATAACAGAAAGTCAAGATAGGAAAGCAGGAGCCAGAATGTGGAGATACAAATACACTTGATCTTTAAGAAACACATTTGATCTGGAAAATAAATTCTCCCATGGACTCTTCGCTGAGACTCACTTTAACTACATTAAATTCTATCAATGAATAAAGGGTAAAGTAGTAGAGAAATATCCTACATAAAGTTCTATCATCTGTATCCAAAGGACAGTTGTTAATACACTGTGCATTTTACTTATTTATTTGCTTACTGTTCATTGAGAAGTTCTTATTTCTCTATTTTCCTACGCATTGTGGGAGCATTTAACAGTTTGTATTACATGTGTCTGATATCATTTATTCATGGTGACTTTTATTTATGTATTTTATCCTAGAGCATGTCTTCGTTCTAATGTACATTTTATCTTCCTTAAATATTTGCCAATATCATCAGCAGCTCCACATTTCCTTCTCTTCTTCTATTTCCTTCTCTCCTCCTCTTTCCTTCTCTCCCCAGCCCATTTCGTATTCATCTGCTCTCTTATCTCCCTTTATCTTTGATTTGCTCCATAGCTTCTTGAATTTCATGGAGACGAAGCAGATGCTATTTACATTGTATTTCTCTTTTCTAGGATAGTAATTATTTCCCAAAGCAGTATTTCATATCCCGATTCCCGAACCCTATGAAAGCCTTAGTTTGTACTTCTGTCTCTTTTCACAGTGACAAGTTAATTTTTCTCTATTTACATGTCCTTGAACAAGGACAGTTTTACAGGGCCCTGGCATTGCTGGATTCTCCTTGGGGCCTTTCGATGTCCTCTGGCTTTTGTAGAATCCTTCTCACAGATCGTAAGCTAAACGATGGCTTGATAACAGTCATTCTCTCTACTCAGTGAAGCAGCAGCCAGAAGCAGCTGAAAAGAAAATTCTGCAGAGGGCCCTGGAGGCAAAATCTACCCTGAGCCCTCTCTTGAGCATGTGTTGGTAAGGTTTTCTTTATCAAATCTTATCTTTGGTTTAACCACCCACAAGGTTCCCAGGCACCTGTCCCTGAGTTTTTTCCTCCTCCTTTCCAAAAACCCCAGAGACTTTCTGGCTCCTCCTTCCATGGGCTGAGGGAAGCTGGGCGAGTCCCCATGGCCTCAGAGAGGTGCACCATGCTTGACTCCCCAAAGCAGGTCCTTCTAGAACCTTGAAAGGAGACACAAGAGTAACTGTGGCAAAGCTTCTCCTGGGAAGAGGCCAGGGCGCTCGTGCATCTTTTGTTGGTAATTGTATTTGGATCCCTTGAATCTACCAGAAGAGTCTTATGAAGCCATTTGAAATGCCCTGGCTTCATGAAGACAGAAAGAATAACTGAGCATCCTATGTCCCTTTAACTCACTGAGCCTATGGGGCGATTCTGAACTGAATGAGGTAGCCAGGCACAGTGGCGCACGTCTGTAATCCCAGTACTTGGGAGGCTGAGACAGGAGGATCACAGGTTCGAGACCAGTCTCAACAACTTAGTGAAATCCTCAAGGACTTAGTGAGACCTGTTTTAAAATTAAAAGGACTGGGGGTGTAGCTCAGAAGTGCAATGCCCCGGATTCAATCCTCAGTACAAAAAAAAAAAAAAAAGAAATGAAATGAGGTAATAACAGAGGCTACGTCCAGCCATCTAACAGACACATAGTGAGCCCTTCATATTGGTTTTCTTCTACTATCCCTAGTACAAAATGCAATTTTAAGATTATGAAACTTTCCTTTGGCATTCTTTTTTTTTTTTTTTTTTTTTTTTTTT